>SKCR01040272.1:0-189353 GCA_019454045.1 Zanthoxylum bungeanum | reverse complement strand
TTGGACATCTTTTCCCTTAACCTAAATCACAAATCCCCTCTCTTTTTCTCTACCTAGTTCACGCCCAAAGGCAGTGGACTGCACTGCTTGGGCGTGAATGATGATGGCCTTTTGGGCATGTTTTGTGGCAAAATAGCCAAGTGCTAGCACACCGAGAGTTATACGAAGGTGTTAGGGAAACCCACCCACGAGTCGGGAATTGTTTGACAAAGATTGGAGCTCGAAATCTTGGATTCTTGAAGACTCAAAACTGAAATTTTTGAGCAGTGGACTGCACACTATTGGCGCCACTTTGAAGGACCAAAACTTGAAGTTTTGTTCGTTGCTTCGTCTCAACCAAACAATGTAAGTATTCCATAACTTCTTTGATATGTATTTCACACACATTTTCGTGCTTGTTTGATGATCTTGGGACCTAGAATAAATCCAACACCACCATGAGGAGAAATGTTACCTTAAAGGGTAGGTGTGTCAAAGAAAAAAAAAAGAAAAAAGAAAAAAGAAAAAATCAAAAGAAAATAAAGGAAAGAAATAGATGAAAGAAAAAAAGAAGAAAACCATATCGTGTGGAGTACGAGAAAGTAATCATAGAGTATGATCAAGATATCTAGGTTGGTTAGACCCACCGATCCAATTCTCTAAGACAAAATCATCGAGTTGGCTTACTTAAGGATTAAGCTGCGGAAGATCCTTGTCACCACACACTATGAGTCTAGTTCAGATTACTCATGCAGATGATCAGATTTGAGTATATTATGTACTTTGAAGGTTCTTTGGTTTCGATGCGAAGCATCCGTTGAGGACAAAAATATGTTTAGCCATCAGGACTATCTCGTGAGAGGCAATACAGCATGTTGATATGCAACACCACGTCAGTATCAGTTTGAGGATGAGGCCCACATCAGTATCAGTCTAGGGCGAGGCCCATATCAGTATCAGCTTGGGGGCGAGGCCCACATCAGTATCAGTCTAGGACAAGGCCCATATCAGTATCATCTTGGGGGCGAGGCCCACATCGGTATCAGTCTGGGAGGCGAGGCCCATATCAGTATCAGTTCAGAGGCGAGGCCCACATCAGTATCCGTATGGGGTGAGGCCCATATCGATATCGGTTCAGGGGTGAGGCCCACATCAGTATCAGTCTAGGGCGAGGCCTATATTAGTATCAGTTTGGGGGTGAAGCCCACATCAGTATCAGTTTAGGGTGAGGCCCATATTAGTATCAACTTGTGGGCGAGGTACACATCAGTATCAGTTTGGGGGCGAGGCCCATATCGGTATCAGTTCAGGGGTGAGGCCCATATCAGTATCAGTTTAGGGTGAGGTCCATATTAGTATCAACTTGGGGGCGAGGCCCATTTCAGTATCAGTCTGGGGGCGAGACCCATATTAGTATCAGTTCAGAGGCGAGGCCCATATCAATACCAGTTCAGGGTCGAGGACCCACTATATCATCAGTTTGAGGGCGAGGACCACATTGTCAATGTATTGGGATGCGTCCCAAGGTCGAGGGCCCCCGTTGTCGGTTGCAGTTTCGGGATGCGTCCCAAGGTCGAGGGCCACTACATCATCAGTTTGAGGGTGAGGCCCACATTATCAGCGGTATTGGGATGCGTCCCAGGGTCGAGGCCCCTCGTTGTCGGTTGCAGTTCCGGGATGCGTCCTAGGGTCGAGGGCCACTACATCATCACTTTTAGAATGTGTCTCAAGGTCGAGGGCCCACACATCAGTTACAGTTCCGGGATGCGTCCCAAGGTCGAGGGCCCACTGCATCATCATCAACTCAGTTCGAAGCAGGAGGTAAGTCAGGTGGCAGCTAGCGAGCCAGGTAAGTAAAAATACATTGCATAAACTTTGATAGGATTGTCATTGTTACACACTGCACAAGTCCCATCAAAATGGGGGCGACTGTAGGCACTGCATTTTTACATGTAAGTCCTGATGATGAGTCTCGTATGGAGACACTACCTCTTTAGATTATGGAAGCCGCGATAAACGGACTTCGGAAGGAAATAGTCAAAAATTGGCATTTTTGTTGGATTCAATTCGCTGGATTAGCTTCAGGTCACTTGTTGGACCTTTTTTCAAAACACGTCCTTAGCCCAAACCCCCGCAAGACACAGACCAAGCCCACACACCACTAAGCCACACACCCAGCCCACCAAATGGACCAAGCCACACGCCCAAAACCCTAAGCCACACGACCAACAAAAGCCCAAATAATAAAACACACATTAAACACATGCATAAATCAAGCCAAATCCCCTTCCTAAATTAAAGAAATCCCATAGATCCCTTGCCTAATTAAATCAAATAATATCCCTAACTAAAAGAGAATAACTCGAATTAAATCAAATCACTTCCCTAATTAAAAGATTTCCCTTATCACTTCCCTAATTAAAAGATATTCCCTTTAATGCACAAATCCTTCTCCTTCTCTAACAAGGAAAGTCCACAATCCCTTTACCGATAAAAAGAACCTTTCACCAACACATTAAACCCCTAGCATATTCACGCCTAACACCGGAAAATTAGCCCTTAAAACTGCCGCACATCCACCCCCTGCAAACAGCCCTTCACTGCACGCATATCCCCCTGCAAATAGCCCTTCATTGCACGCAAATCCCTTTGCATTGCACGCCCTTCACTGCCCAGTTCAGCCACATATTCACCATGCATACAGCCCTCACTGCACTCCCTTAACTGCCAAGAAACCCCCCCCACAAACTGCAAGCATAGAGCCTTCAATATCACCGAATACACTTCCCCTAAACTGCATCTAAATACCGCAACTCTGTCCAGTGAAACCCGCGAACTGCACCCGTAAAACTACACAGTTTTACTGCAAATTCTGCCCAGTAAAAATCGTGAACTACACCCGTAATTCTGCCCAGAAATTGTCCCAAAACTGCATAAAAAACTGCCCAGTTTTTAGCCTTAAACCGCACAAAACAGCAGCCTCATACCCATCCCATTAAAAAACTGCACAAACAGTCCCTTAATAGAGTGAAAACAGTGACAAAAAAATTGTACTACAGCGACCACAAAACAACCAGAAAACAGTGGCGAAATGGAGTGAAAACAGCAACCCAAACAGCAAAACAGCGAAGGAAAATGTTGAACCAGTGAACCGGAAGAAGTGTTGCAGAGCATCAACCCTTCCAACAGCCATGTAACGCGCTTTCGAGAGACGACAAAAGAGGTTAGACCTGAGGGCACCTTCTTTATCTATTATCTTGGTTTTTATTTATTTTAATACTTTATTGCATATTAGTATTATGGATTGAAGCATGATGTGATTTCCGGATGAGCGGAATACACGTTCTCTTTTGTGGTATATCGGATGGAAACCCAGATGTAAATTTCGTAGCCGAATCCGAATGGACGGTAGTACGGTCTGTACTCGGGATACAATATCACGTACCACTTAAGAGACACACATATTTCGTTTCATCCAACCATGTATTTGGGCTATGATTAGGTTGCTAGTACGTTATTTATTGTTAAAGCATGATTTAGTTTAATATATCGTTTATTTTTAAGCATGATTATGTTGTTTATTGTTATGCATGATTTAGTTCTTTAATTTTGCATTAGTAATTTAGTTTACATTTATGTTGAAGTAATTTTCTATTTTTTATGTTGGATTATTCAACATGCTCATTGTGTGATATTATATGTTTGCCGTTATAATGACTTATTTTTAAAGCATGCAAACTCAATCATATGATTTATTTTAATCTATGCGGACTAGATCTAAGTTACCTTTGAGCATACATGTTGAGTAGATTCAGTTAGTTTATTGCAGAAATCATATCATTACAAATGACATAAGTAAGGGACCATTCTGAACCCACCGGTTTGAGGTCTTCCCTTGCGAGGGGTGAGTGCTACCTTAATTCTTTGTCCCAGATCACACTGGGTGGCGACTCTATGTTATTTCTTCGATTTAGTTCCCCCGTGGGCTATTCCGTACTCCCAACTAGGCCGCGAGCCTAGAATAGTGTCGCCGAATTCTGTGTCATACACTTAAGTTTCTAATTCGTTATTCATGGTTCATGCATCATGTTTAATTTTATGCCAAAATTATTTGATGATTTTAATATGCAATGAATGGATTTTAAATGCATTTTTATTTTAATTTTCGTCCATGGTTTCTCCAATTATTTCCACACTCTCAAATGATAAATTAACTGGAGAAAATTATATTAAGTAGAAAAGTAATATAAATGTTATCCTGGTCTGCGAATATCTAAAGTTTACCCTGACGGAGGAGAGTCGTACCGAGCCGGCCTAAAATACTGGCCAAGCTATGCACGATACCTACCAGAAATGGGTCGCTACTAATGGGAAAGCATGCTGCTACTTGCTAATAGGGACGTCTGAGGTTCTTGCTGTAAATCATGAACCTATCACTTCAGCATATCAGCTGATGGAATCATTGTAGGGCATGTTCGGGCAGCCTTCGGAGTGTCAATGTCATAAGGCTATGGTCTCAGCAATGACTGCTAGGATGAAGGATATGACATCAGTCTGAGAGCATGTCTTGAGGATGATGACCTATCTCAACACTGCTGAAACCCATGGAGCACGTATTGATGAGCGGAGCCCGGTGACCATGATTATGGAAACTCTTCGGAAGAGTTTCCTATAATTTAAAAGCAAATATGTTATGAATAAATTGACTTTTACTTTGACCTAACTGCTTAATGAGCTCACCGATTACGAGTCCATGCTTGTGGATCCTCGTAAGTCCGATGTTGAGGAAAATTTTACCGAGTCTTCTAAATCTGTAAAGCTGAAGAAGAATAGTACTAGAAGGCTAAGGCAAAGCCCAAGAAGAAGAAGAATAACAAGAAATGCTCCAAGGATGCCAAGCCTAAGGGAAAATGTTTCCACTGAAATAAGAATGGGCATTAGAAAAGGAATTGTCATAAATACCTTGTTAAGCTGAAAGAGAAAAAGGAACAGGTAAATATGATTTACTCGTTATCGAATCTTTATTCGTGGAGGATGATAAATCCACGTGGATTGTTGACTCTAGAGCCACTAACCATGTTTGTTCTTCTTTGCAGCTACTTGACTCATGGAGGGACCTTGCTAAAAGTGACTACACCATGAGGGTCGGGACATGGGATGTCGTTTCAGCAAGAGCAATGGGAATTTCTAGTTTAAATTTTACAAATAACAGTTATTTAAATTTGAACAATGTGTTATTTATTTCTAGTTTTCACAGGAATTTGATATCTATTTATAAACTTTTGGATGATGGTTATTTAGTTTCTTTTAAAAGCAGTTTAGATATTATTAGTATAAATAGATAACCAAACGCACAGAAAACCCAGAAAATAACTTGTATGTGTTAATACCGTTAACGTACAAGTCACTGCTCAATGCTAAAATATTTAAGGTTGAAAAACCTAAAACTAAACGGCCAAATATTTCTCACGATAACACATATCTATGGAATCTTAGACTTGGTCATATCAACCTTGACCGAATAGACAAACTGATAAAGAACATAATCTTAAACCAGTTAAAACTCGGAACTTTACCAGTCTGTGAATCATGTTTAGAAGGAAAAATGACCAAAAGACCTTTTACTAGAAAGGTATAAGAGCCAGTCAACCAATTGAGCTAATACATTTGGACGTTTACGGACCGATAAATATAAGAGCCCGAGCTGGTTATGAATACTTCATCACATTCATTGACGATTATTCTAGATATGACTATGTTTACCTAATGTACACAATTCAAATACTTTTGAGCAAGGAGTATCATGTTGAGGTTGAGAACCAGTTAGGTAAAATAATCAAAACTCTACGATCAGATCATGGGATAGTATCCCAGTTCACATCACCTGGAACACCATAGCAAAGTATTTGTATCAACAAATGCTACGTTTCTAGAGGAGGACTATATAAGGCAGTTCAAGCCTCGAAGTAAGGTGTTACTCAAGGATTTACTTGCTGGTTCGACCAGCACACTATCATCAACGACAGTTGACAAATCAATATCACCTTCGACATCTGAGAGTCAGATGCAAGTTCATCAAAATGATCTACCACCTAGACTAGTGGAAGGGTTGTAATTGGAGAGCCACAAGTTGTCACATCTAGCAATGGTATAGATGATCTATTGACCTATCGTAGTGCAATGAATGATTCCGATAAAGAGTAATGGCATAAAGTCGTGAACCTAGAGATGGAGTCTATGTACTCTAACTCACTCTGGGAACTTGTAGAACAGCCTGATGGGGTGAAACACATAGGTTGCAATTGGATCTATAAAAGGAAGAAGGGAGTAGATGGGAAGGTAGAGACCTTCAAGGTTAGGCTAGTGACCAAGGGTTATATCCAGAAAGAGGGAGTTGACTATGAGGAAACTTTCTCGCCAGTATCCATGCTCAAATCTATCTGCACTCTTCTATTTATTATCCCATATTATGACTATAAAAATTGGTAAATGGACGTTAAGACTGCATTCTTGAATGTCAATCATGATGAGAGTCTCTATATGATACAACCAAAGGGGTTCATAGCCCAAGGTCAATAGCAAAAGGTTTACAAGCTACAAAAGTCCATTTATGGAATTAAGCAGTCATCTCGATCTTGGAATATAAGATTTGATACAACGATCAAGTCCTATAATTCTTAGCAGAATGTTGATGAGCCTTGTGTATAAAACTGTATCATTGACGGGAAGGTGGTTTTTCTTGTTTTACACGTCGATGATATTTTACTCATTGGGAATGATGTAAAAATATTATCGGACGTGAAAACTTGGCTAGCTAATCAATTCCAAATAAAAGATTTAGGAGAGGTCGGATATGTTCTTGGGATTCAGATACTTCGGGATCGTTAGAAATGATTGTTAGCTATGTCCGAGGCATCCCATATCGACAAGATCCTTATGTGATTTGGGATGCAAAATTCCAAAAAAGGCAATCTGCCTTATCGGTATGGAATTCTTTTTTCAATGGAACAGTGTCCTAAGACACCTCAAGATATTGAGGAAATGAGACATTTCTCATATGCCTTAGAAGTTGGTAGTCTCATGTATGTTATATTATGCACGAGACTGGACGTCTGTTTTACAGTAGAAGTAGTCAGTAGGTTTCAGTCGAACCTAAGATTGGATCACTGGGTGGTTGTGAAACACATTCTCAAGTATCTTAAGAGAATGAGAGATTATATACTTTTGTATTCCAGTTAGGATATGATCCTAAGGGGATATACAGATTCTGATTTTTACACAGATGTTGATTCTAGGAAACCAACATCCGGATCAGTGTTTACCCTAGGTGGTCAGGCTATAGTATGGCGGAGTATAAAGCAATCTTGCATTGTTAACTCCACCATAAATGCTGAATATGTAGCAGTTTGTGAAGCAGCTAAGGAAGCAGTCTGGCACCTTAAGGTAAAATCCTACATTTTATGATCGATAGTTCTAGATTTACTGAGACAATACATTGAAGTACCAGATTCTTGGAGTATCATACGAATACTCAAGGAGTTATTCGGGGTAAATCAAGAGATCGAACTTTATCGACAGTCTAAGGAATTGTTCAGTGCTAAACTCAAGGATGGAGGAGCTCTCAGCATTCATATTTTAAACATGATTGACCAGATTTGATACCTGGAATGACAAGAAATTGCGATTGATGAACGGCTAGGCCGTAATTTGATTTTTTCTTCTTTGTCTGGTTCTTGTGTTGGCTTTGTATTAAACTTACATATGCACTCAATGCAAGCTAGCTACGAAGAACTTCATAATATATTACGCACAATGGAACATGATTTGGGAAAAGACAACCCCACATTGTACCTCCATGGTGGAGCTGGCTCTTCAAAGACTTCAAGGAAGTCAAAGAAAAGAAAGATGAGGAAGAAGAAGATTGTAAAGAAGAACTCCAAGAAGTGCAAAAGCGCAAACCGCAAATAGCTCGTGATTAATGTCTACATTGCAAGAAGTCTGGACACTGGAAGAATGAATGTCCAGAGTTGATAGGAAAAGCAGGACCCTCAAGTACACTTTGTATTTTTCCAATTATTGACATTTTATTAGCCTTAGATGTAAATAGTGGATGTGTGTTAGACACTTGCAGTCCTACTCAAATTTGCAACTCTTTACAGGTAATGAGGGTAAAAATAAGACCGAATAAAGGGGAGATTCAGCTTAGAGTTTTCAATGGCGATACATTGAATGATAAAGCCATATGAACAGTTGTTTTATACCTCCCCAATGATAGTAAATTAAATTTACAAGACTATTATTATGTACCATCACTTATCAGAGGAATATTATCACTGTCAATATTAGATAAAAATGGATATAAAATAAACATTAAGGATGAAACTTTATATTTATTTGATAAAGATAATTTATTGAAATGTGAATGTTCTTTATCAAACGATCATTATGTTTTGGAAACATATATAGATGTATTTAATATATAGGAAATACAAGTAGGAAATCTGAATGAAATAATATTGAATTATGACATATAAGATTGGGCCACATAGATTTTAGACATCTATCTGAATTGGTAAAGGATTGTTTGATTAAAAATCTTAACTTAGATCCTTATCCGATTTGTGAGTCATGCATCCAATGAAAGATGACAAATGCCTCATTTTTGGTGTTGGACATATTGCTGGAGATTTATTGGAGCTAATACACAACGATAATGTGGTCCATTAAATCATGCCACTCATGATGATTCAACATACTTCGTGACTTTCACGGATAATAAGTGTAGATATGATTATGTATATTTGATGAGACAAAAATCGGAAATATTTGACAAGTTCAAAATATTATGAAACGAAGTAGAAAAACAAACCAGTAAATTCACCAAGTGCCTTAGATCAGATTGAGGCGGTGAATACATGAGTGAAGAATTTAGAAATTAATTAAGGGAGAATGAATTCTTGCCCAATATATCCCACCAATAACACCTCAACACAATGGTGTATCTAAGCGTAAAAATTGTACTTTATTGGATATGGTGCGAATAATGATGAGCTATACAGATCTTTCTTATTACTTTTGGGGTTACGCTTTACTCACTGATGCCCGCATACTTAATAGAGTTCCATCGAAAGTTATTTCTACGACCCTTTTCAAATATGGTTCAGTAGAAATCCAAGTCTTAGGCATTTAAATATTTAAAGTTGTGTAACAGGATAAACTAGCACCCAGATAGGACATAAATGTAGGTTCATTGGATATTCTGATAATTCCATGGGATATCAATTCTACGATTCTGAGCGACGAAATACATTTGTTGTTCGTTTTGCCACTTTTCTTGAAAAATAATTTTTGAGAGAAATTGAGAATTGTAGAGAGATTGAACTTGATGAGTTATATCCCAACATTAAGGAACTTGAGATGGAGCCAGAGATCCAATTAGGAGAAGGATCTATAATACAAGTTCTATGTAACTCGAATAGAATATCAAAGCCTCATGAGAGATTATTTTTAACATCTAATGAGAGCCTTGATGGTTTTCTATTGGAGGAAACATATCCGACTACATATAAAAAAGCAATATTGGATATCGATTTGGGAAAATGGTAGAAAGCCATGACATCCGAGATGGATTCTATGAATGATAATCAAGTCTGGGACTTAGTTGAACTTCTTGAATGAGTTAAACCTATAGGATGTAAATGGGTTTATAAAAGGAAATGAGGGCCCGATTGAAAAGTGGAAACCTTTAAGGCCCGAAAAGTAGCGAAAGGTTACACTCAACATCCTAGGATTGACTATGAGAAAAAAAATTTCTAGTAGCCATGCTAAAATCCATAAGGATTCTTTAGACATTGTTGTATAACAAAACTATGAGATATGATAGATGGATGTGAAACCATTTTTCTAAATGGATACCTTAAGGAAGATATCTATATAGAACAACTAGAGGATTTCCTATGCAGTGAGACTTCAAACTTGGTTTGTAAACTCCAAAAGTCTATCTATGAACTTAAACAGGCATCCCGAAGCTAGAATAGTTATTTTGATGAGATAGTTAGATTATCTAGATTCATCAAGAACGAGGAAGAATCATATGTTTATAAGAAAGTGAGTGAGAGCATGATAGTTTTCCTAGTCTTGTATGTAGATGACATCCTTATCATAGGAAATGATATAGGATTGATTTAAAGTGTGAAAGCCTACATTTGCAAGAACTTCTCCATGAAAGATATAGGTGAAGCTTTCTATATACTTGGTATAAAGCTCTACCGGCATAAAGTTAGGAAGCTTATAGGGTTGTCACAATCGACCTATATAGATTAAATGTTATAAAGGTACGGTTTTTCTAATTATAAGGCAGTAAATATACCTTTTCGATACGACATATATCATTCGAAGAAAAAGGCACCTCAGACCGAGGAAGAAAGAGTTAGGATTTCTAACTTGCCATATTCTTCTTGCATTGGAAGCATTGATAAGTGTATGAAAATATACTTTGAAACATCACTTATTCGGGTTCATTGTTCAGTATTTTATTATATATTTCATATTTTATTATATTTTTTTATCATTATGTTAGTTTAGAAAATATTTATTATTTAAGTTAATTTAGTGATTTTTAATATTTGTAGGAATTGGAATATGAGAGAGAGAGCAATTGTTGACCAAGATTTTGAATTACAAAAATTTCCATGGGTGGGCCCAAGCAATTGAATTATCCTCTAATATTCCTTATTATTAAAACTTACAAAAGTGGCACATGAATTAAAAGAAGAAAGCCAAAGGTGGGGCCATGAGAGAGAGTGAAGTTGACAAAATAAAGAGATTCAGCGTGGGTCCAAAATAATTATCTTTAGGTGAAAATAGCTTTGTTACATAAGCCATGCAAAATTGTTAAAACAATGAAGAAAAAAAGCTGCAGGCACATCAAAAGAAAGAAATTAAAAAAAAAGGGCATATGTGTGCAGAACAAGAAAAGAGAAAAAGATGTGTAAGGAAGGAAAGTAGGTCAACGCAAACAAAAGGAAGGCTGCTGTGTGTATAATATTTAAGACATAGCAGTCTGTGCATTAAATAAAAAACATGAAGTAGCTACGTATAAACACAAAAAAAATCAGCAGTCTGCGCATAATTAAAGAATAATAATTGAGAGAAGGAAACAGTAGCTTCGTGAGCAAAGCAGAGAAAAAAAGTCAGAAGCCGAGAGACTAGTACCGAGTGCCGAGAAGAGAATGAGCCATTACACGATGTCTTCCCAACCTATCTATATTATTTCTTCCTTCGGCATGCAAAACTAACCTCCTAAAGCAAAGCTAAGGGAGAACTCATGTACCCAATTCTTTTATTTTTTGTTATTTGATTCTTGGATGGTTTTATTCTTTTAATACAATTGTTATCCTATTCTTCTCTTTATTCTTTTGATTATTTTAATTCGGGAACAATATTTTATTAATTTACATATAGATTCAGTCACGCTTTTTTATGTGTTGTTGGTGAAAATAGTTGTGATCAGTTAAGGTTGTTTTATGAGTTAATCTTCTGCTGTAACATTGCCCGAGGGTATGTTGTCGTCGTTAGATAGGTTGTAAAGATTACCTTGTGAGTTGTGAACGTAAAGAAGATAAAAAACAATTACCTTAGAACTTTAATTTGTCTAGAATTGAATATCTTCCAATTGTGGGTTTGGGACGTGAAATCTCCAATTGTGTAATAAAAAGAATCAATAACGGAATATAAGTATTTGGTACAAGAGCGGATCCTGACGCTTTGCTATTTCTCCCTATTGATAAAATCTTTTAAGTTTTCATAATCTTTAGTTTAAATTGTAATTTAATCTTTTCTTTAATCTAGTTATTGCTAAACATTCTTGATTAAGTGAAATAGTTTCGTTGTAACCATCTCTCTGAGGAATCGACACCCCAGTTATACTGCGATAACCGCGAGTCATATTTGGGCGTAATCAAAATTTGGTGCCATTGCCGGGGAGAGGGTTTACAAGCAAAGGGACCAAGTTTGCTTAGTCAACAATGAAGCAGTAACTTCGTTACATTTAATTTAATTTATTTTATTCAGTTATTTTAATTTTCTTACTCTTTATTCTCGAATTTATTTTCTGCTTATTTTATTTCAATTCTAGTAAATTTTAATTTTTCTCTATTCTTTTATTTCTGTTTCTAGTATCACTTGTGTTTAATTACATGCCTCGACGTAGGGATAGATTTGGTAGATTCGTTAGAACTGAGGAAGAGAATTCTGATTTAGAGAGTTTGTTTGACAATCTCTTTGTGATACCCTCTGTATCTAGTGCACACACCATGAGTGAATATAAGAGACCACATATGAGGACTCTTGAAGAGTACCTTCACCCAACTCGCACAACATCACCTTCGTGCATCATGTTTTCTCCAAATACACCACCCGTAGATTTTAAACTTGGGATGATATAGTATTTCCCAACCTTCCATTGTTTGGAGAATGAGAACCCTTATGTGCACATTAGAGAATTTGAAGAGGTAGTAGCGACTTTCCATGACCGGTTTGGAACCACTGACACAATCAGACTTAATTTCTTCCACATTACCCTTAAGGATAAAACTAAGAGTTGGTTGTACACTTAAGACCTAGGTCAATAGGATCGTGGAGCGAGATGACCCAGGCATTCTTCGACAAATACTTCCCACACCATAAGACGGATACCCTGAAAAATAAATCTCCACCTTTTCCTAGAGAGACAGTGAGACCCTTTATCAAACGTGGGAGAGGTATAAGGAGTTATTAGCTAGTTGCCCTCACCATGGATTTGAGAGTTAGCGTTTAGTCAGTTATTGCTAAGATGGTTTGAAACCTAGGGAGCACTAATTCGTTGAGACAATGTGCCATGGTGAGTTTATCTGAAAAACCCTGATATGGCGCTCGAGTATTTAGATGACCTAGATAAGAAGTCTCATACCTAGACTGGACCCAATTCCATGGATAGCACTGATAGGACAAACCCTACCCCTTCTATTAGAAGCGTATACCAATTGAGAGAATAGGATAGCCTTAAGGCAAAAATTGAACTATTAACTAGACAGATGGAAGCCATACTAGCCAAAGATAGCAAGTCTATGCAGACAGCAGCCTACCTAGAACCTCAAGAGGTATGTGTTGTGTGTGGCAGGACCAACCATTTTACACAAGAGTGCCCTACAACTAGAGAAATATATGAGGACCATGTAATGCATTAGGGATGTATAGAAAGCCTTACACACCTTACTCAGACACTTATAACCCTGGTTGGAGGAAACACCCCAAATTTAGTTGGAAACAAGAGTGTCATTAGCCGAGTCAGACACCCCAACCTAGAGGTTATACTACTCCCCAATACACCACACATGTCATCTCTAGGAACTCTTTAGAGGATACTATGCAAGCATTCATAGAAGCTCAGAAAGTGACCTTGGAGGCCCAGAAAGCATTTGTGGAGACCCAAAGTAAAACCAATCAGAGGTTTGAGTCATTGATAGCTCATGTAGCGGAAGATAATAGGAAGATAAAAAGCTAAATCTCTAAGTTGATTAATGACCTGAGTGTGAACGTACAAGGAAAATTCTCTTCCCAAGCTCAACTTAATCCACATGGGTAGCACATTACACAAGCTAATCATGAATGAGCAAATGTAAAGGGTATTAATGCCATAACTACTAGGAGTGGTAAAGAGGTAGGAGTATAGGACACCTCTAACACTGCAAGTGCAACCAAAGATAATAGAGTAGATACTCCTCAGGCATATCCAGAGCCACATTTCCCATGTTGAGTACCCTTCCATCAAGCCCTTAGGCCCACCACCAGAGCTACAGACCCAAACGGTGAGATCTTAGAATAGCTTAGGAAAGAAAAGATCAACATGCCATTTTTACATGTAATCAAACAGGTTCCCACATACGCTAAGGTTTTAAAGGATCTATGCACCATGAAGAGAAAACATCATGTGAATAAAACTACATTCCTAATAGAACAATCCAGTGCAGTGATTGAACAAAAGACCCCCAACAAAATATAAAGACACGGGGTGTCCCACTATCACTTGCCACATTTTATATGTGAGTTTGGCCAGACATTACTAGACTTAGGTGCGAGTGTGAATCTCATGCCGTATTCCATATATACGCAGTTGGGTCTTGGACAGATCAAGCCTACATCCGTAGTCTTACAGTTAGCGGATATTTCTGTAAGAACCCCACAAGGGGGTAGTCGAGAACATCTTACTCCAAATCGATAAATTCTACTATCCCGTTGACTTTCTAATCTTAAATACTCAGTCTGTAGTTAAAATTGAATCCAAAATTCCTCTTACCCTGGGTAGACATTTCCTTTCTACAGCATATGCTCTTATCAACTGTAGAAATGGTCTCATGAAATTGTCATTCGGGAATATGACGCTGGAAGTGAACATTTTTACGTCGGGAAACAATTATAAGATGATGATGAATGTCATCAGACATTTCTGATAGACACAATTGTGCCAGAACTGGCCCCCATTCCACATAATTCTGACCCTCATAATTATCTTCTTCCAAATTCGAACCTCTTAGACACTCTTGAATCAACCCACCCTCCGGACATCACTACAGGCTACACTGTTTGGCAAAAATATGGAATAAAAGTATTGCAGCCATAGTTTGAGGCTCTACCAAAGGAAATGGAGAAACCAAAACCTTCTTCGGTCGAAACACCAAAAGCAAAACTAAAGCCATCACCAAATGAGCTTCAACAAGCGTTTCTTGGATCAGGAGATACATTTTCTATTATCATTTCTTCAGAGCTTAATGTGTCACAAAGTAAGAGATTACTTGAGATATTGAGTGAGCACAAATCTGCACTTGGCTGGACCATATGAGACATTAAAGGTATCAGCCCCTTGATTTGTTCCCATAGAATTCACCTAGAAGATGGAGCTATTCCTCGCAGAGATCCTCAACGTAGACTTAACCCCACTATGAAAGAAGTGGTGAGAAATGAAGTGAAAAAGTTACAAGACGCGGGTATTATATATCCAATTGCTGATAGTAAATGGGTTAGTCCTACGCAGGTTGTCCTAAAAAGTCGGGAGTTACTGTAGTGAAGAATGAGTATCCTATACCCAATTATATGAGAACTATGCCATCGGTAAAACACAACCTCCTATTACACTTGCATGAGTATCCTATACCCAATTATACGAGAACTATGCCATTGTGCCCTCACAACTCGAACAAGTATAATACTAGTCTTTTAAGCATTTATCGATGTCCAATCTCGATAATACTCTGACTAGGGATATTTAATGATTAAACCTTCGTGGATTGATACTGTCTCATATCATCTCAATCCAGGTACTAATCACAAGGATCTCCTATCATTTATACATCTGGGTGATCTAATCACAAATGATAAGAGAGCAATCTCCTTTGTCACATAGTTGATTAGTACAACAACACTATGATCTGTACAAATAGTGACACTATGGGTCATAACTGTCCAACAATCTCCCACTTGGCCTACAGCCAGTCACTCGAGTGTCTAACACCCGAACTATGTACGGTTCGCTCAAACTGCTGAGGAAAAGCTTTCGTCAGCGGATTTGCATGATTATCGTCTGATGCGATTTATACGATCATCACATCACCACGATGTATGATCCGAACGAATCAGATGAATAATCGAAGTATATATCTGGATCGTTGATGAGACCATTAATTCTTTAGCCTGGGCTGTAGCCTAGCTCAGCTGCTAACAGAACTATATCTAATCTAATTAGATTTGTTATTGACCCAGATGGCTTCTATTGCTGCCTCAGCTGCAGTAATAATCCGCATTTGTTGTTTATTCGGTAACAGTATCTTGCATGGAAGATTTCCAGCTCACTGTTCCGTTATTCAAACTGTATAATACCTTTATTATGACTTACAGTCGTTTTTATCGGTTAGGAAAATTGCAGCAGTGAACCCAGTCACTTGAGGTTCTCATTCTCCATAGTTTAAGACATCATACCTTAGTTCTCTAAGATACTAAGTATGTTCTTAACATCAATCCAGTGACTATCACTTGGATTGTCCTATTTGTGACTCCATATGCTCAAAGCGTATGAGACACCAGGTCACATACATTTTTTCAGTGTACGAGTTCTCGGAGAGTGTCAACAACTTTAAATCTATCCCAGTAGATCTTTATTCCTAGAATAAAGGTTGTTTCTCCCAAGAATTCTATGGAGAATTTTTCATGAAAGCCAAGCTTTCACCGATTGTTTTATGGGAATATCATTTCCAAGAAATGACATATTATCATTATTTATAGTACTTTCACCGTCAGTGCGCTCCCACTAACCTCCTTATATACACAAGAATTATATTTATTTTGAATTAAATCATAAACCATTATGATTACATCAAAACATCAGTTCCAAGAACATAATGCTTATTTCAATCCAAACATGGATCGAATAACCTGCAAACCTTGTTTGCAAGTTTTGGTACGAAAAAATCGTCAGGATGTTGTAAACATTCTCCAAAAGGTTTCCTTTTCAGGAAAGCGATTTTCCCGTACAGTTGCCATATTTCATAAATGAATCATGCAGCATTAGCAAGCATTATCCAAATGGATTTATCGTGGCAACACGCAAAAGGTTTCATTGTAATCAACACAATGTTGATAACGATACCTTTTCGCTACAAGCCTAGCTTAGTACGTTGGTATCTTGCCATTCATGTGTGTCTTCCTTGAAGACTCAAATAGTACCAATCGGCACAATGCATTTCGGTACAATAACTAGTATCCAAACATAGTTGGTATACATGGAATCCATTTTGGACATTCATAGAACTTTGCTATAATAGGGAGTCGATACCTTGTATCACTTCCTCATATGTAGTTAGTTGGTATTCCCCTAAAGATTGACATCTTCATGAGGTGCGATCAGAAACCCATACCTCAGGTTATTTCTGACTCTCTCTGATCTACGCGGTTCTTGTGTATTCGAAGATTGCTGGTACAGTTGCATCCTTGATGAATTGTTTGTGTTCCATTAAGGACTCGGTGTTTGACAATTATGACCCATAGCGTCACTATTTGTACAGATCACGGTGTTGTTGTACAAATTAACTATGTGACAGATGAGATTGCACTCTTATCATTTGTGATTAGATCACCTAGATATATAAATGATGAGAGGTCCCTATAATTTATTCCTGGACGGAGAATGATATGAGACAGTATCAGTCCACGAAGGATAAATCATTAAATATCCCTAGTCAGAGTATTATCGGAAATGGACATCGATAAATACGTAAAAGACTAGTATTGCACTTGTGGGAGTTGTGAGGGCATAACGACATAGTATTCATATATTTGGGCATAGAATACTCGTGCAAGAGTAATATGAGGTTATGTTTCACCGATGGTACGGGAAATAGCTTCGCTCTGGATAGACCCCCTCGGAATTCCATTGGTAGTATGACTATCTGTCTATGGAAGTCCGAAATCAGGGTAGGTGTATTTGATCTTAACCTGAGACTTGCACCGCTAACACTTGCGACAATCAATATATTTTGGTTGAGGTCGCCCAGGACTTTAACAGGTTCTGTGTACGCCAATACTGGGTATATTGAGAATCGTAGTGTGTTGGGTGAGATGTCAAGACGGAAGTATCACTCCAGTCATATGGAGATGATGATCACGTAGGATACGAAACTCGTTCTCTTAATGCTCGAGCTATCGAGATATTATGACTAGGTCATGTTTTTCTGATTATAGAGACTAGTTGCCAGACATCCGATATGTGCTTCGTACGGGGCAGACACAATTCCAGCCCCAGGCCTAGCACGTGACCATCCGATACTGGACAGAAATGTGCAATACTTCGGTATACTACGCTTGATATAGATCACATATTCCTATAAGGATATTTCTGGAGAATTGGGTAGGCATGGCGTTTTGCTAGAAGCCAACCTTGTCTTGTAAATCGGTATAAACGTAGTACGATGTACTTACGTGTTCGGATAGTCCGATGACCATATTTACTGCCAACATATCCGGGGATCTCATGGGTCACTTCCCGAAGATTCACCGATGATGTATGACTCGCACTTTATTAATCTGGGATTAATTTGATGAAAGAGAAAAATTAATCTAAGATTAATTACAGAGATATTTTATCTAGGATAAAATATTAATAAATGAGAGAGAACGATTAATTTGGAATTAATCGATAAAATAATATATTCGATATATTATACGAAATTAGATTTCGACGTGGAATTAAAATTAGATTTTCATTCGGACGAACGAATTAATTCGTTAGCGACGTGAATAGTGATTTTGCTAGGCGTAATCATTTAATTACGTCGCGATGGAAAATTCGTTATTTTGGAATTAGCGACCCGAGCCCGAGTGTATTTGCGAGCGCATTCGTATTTCGAATTCGAGTGCGGCATGTAAGTCACGTCAAGCGTCAAATCGCTAGTCGCATCAAGCATCAAATCATTAGTCCCTTTGAGTGATGTGACCATTAGTCACATTGATTGATTGATTGATGTGAATAGTGATGTGAGTTGAAAAACATCGTTTGCTTTTTGCTTTTTTGACTTTTTGAGATTTGAAAAAGGTTTGTGTATTTTTTTTATTTTTTTTTGGAAAATAAAATATATATAAACAAAATACATATTTCTTTTCACTTACTCTCTCTATCTCCTCTTTTTCGGTCTACTTACTCTTTCCCTCATTCTCCTTCTCGGCTTGGAGCAAAAAATCCTTTTCTGTTTTTCTTGTAAAAACCGAACACAAAGAGAAGCAAGTGAGGTTTTTGTTGCAAAACAAAGGTGCTAGCACACACCATGAGTCTTCATAAGATGATAGGGTAGTGAACACTTATGCATTGAAAAGCTTAAAGCTTGTAGCTTCAATGGAGTCATCCATGGACGAAAATAGTGGAGACCAAAACCAGTGAAACCGTGCAGTCCACTGCCCAAGGATGCTACTGCCGTGAGCCTTTGATAAAGCTTAAAGGCTTGTGTTCTTCGTTTATCAAAACCGTTCAATGTGAGTATGTATTTCGCCTTACTCCTTTGTGTATTCATTTGATTCTTGCTTGATTTCATGATCTTGGGACCTAATAAGAAATCAACAATGGTATCAGAGCTTTGATCAAGCATGAAACTTTAGGGTTTTAAATTGGGTAAACTCAATTTGAGCATCAAATGGTTAAATTGTTTGATACAGTATGCTTGAATGAGGTTGAATTGATGTTGTGCATGATCAATTTCAAGAAATTGGATTGGATCCATTTTTCCCCAAATTTTTGGGCATAGCCAAAAATTGTAAGCCCTAATGTCTTGGCATAATCTTGTTTTTTGATCATTGGATGACTTAAAATAATTGGGTGATGTTGTATTGAAGTTTAATTGGATTGAATTTTGATTTGGAACATTTTCCCCAAAATTAATGGGTTGGCCGAATTCAATTGGATATGAAATTCATTGTGTTTTTTTGTATTTTGATTCATTGGATGAATTGAATTGAATTGGGAGTGATGATTGTGGATTCAATTGGATTGAAACCGAATCGGAATGAAAAACCCCTATTTGCCTAGACTTTAAGCATGTAAATTGGGTTTGATTTTGATAAATTGTGTTGGACACTATTTGTTGTTAAAGTGCATGACTGATTAGGCTAATTGATGTTTTAGAAATGTTAATTGGGTAATTAATTGTGTATTACACTTAGGTTAATTAATTGTGAAATTTTGAATTTTATAAGTTAATTAATTTGGGCCTATTTTGTGAACTTGGGCCTTATAGGTTGTAATTAGGCTTTTGGGCTTTGTTGTACAAAGTTGGGTTTAGGCAAAATTGGTTGGATCCAATTAGGCCCAAAACCGCATCCAAAGAGTCCAATTACGACTTAATGGACCTTAATTATTTAATTGGGCCTAATGGGCCAAAATTAATTTAAAGGCTTATGGGATAACTCCTGGATTGGATTTTGGTTATTCAGTTTGACCCGAGTTGACCAAAAGTCCACGCCTTAAAGAAATTAATTAAAAGCCCATTGGACTTTAATTAAATAAACATTAGATGTTAATCGGGCTTTGAGACCCATAACGATTGAATTTGGAATTTAAATCGTAAAGGTTCGTTAATAAAAGTGTAATATTTAATTTGGAATTAAATAGTGAATTAGAATTAAATGCGTATTAAATTGGATTTAATTATGTAGTTTAATTTAATTCGTGAATTCGTACTTTGAGTACTTATTCGCAAAACGAGTTTGACTCGAGCAAAAATCAAATGTTGTTTGAACATTGGATGATCACTAATTATCAGATTAATTAATTGGATTAGATTGATTGATAACATGCTTGTGTGAATACATGGTTGCGATGCATGAATAATGTATATCGAATAGATATTAGTCGGGTGAGATAATTTTGGAAATTGTAATAAATTTGATTTATTAATTGGACCGGCGTGTCCAGCCTTTTCACCTCTATACTCTTTGTATTCTCTTCTCACCTATTCCCCTCAATGTATATGAGGTTTCCTTAGAAGTGTAGTGTAACGGGTAGAAGTAAATACATGTGCTAGCATTGGAGAGAGAAAATGAGAGATTTGATCTAGGATCAATATAAAGTATCCATCCGCATATCATTATTATTTTGTTCATATACGCTTTATTATGTGTTTAGAATGTATTTTTAAGGGTGTATGATGATGAGACCTTAACAAAGATAATAAATTGGTTGCCAATTTGCACGCGAAAAACCATCGTTCAATATTAAGCGTCTTTCCTTCCATTGAGTGATTCTCACTCAAGATCCTAGACGGCATTGGTTTGTTGGCCAAAGTCAAGGCCTTTGTCTGTCGAAGATGTGTTTGAATCACGAAGGCTTTGTTCCATATCAGTGTCTTATCCAAGTTGTGGTTTGTTGGCAAAGTCAAGACCACTTCTTGTCCATCGACATTGATTACGAGGCTTTCCATGGTCAATGGGTCGCGCTTGACTGGGATCACTAAGTTTGTTGTGCCAAAGCCAAGGCTTAGTTGATTCAGAGGAAAAAGGTTAGGTAATACATTGGATGTATTGGCATATATAAGATATATGTTTCGGACTTGGACGTCCTCCTACCGGATCTAGGAATTAGATTGGATCCAATTGATCTTAGAGATCTACCTAGTTAATTATCATGCAATTTGTTGGCCAAAGTCAAGATTGTGTGATATTTAACGGGATCCTAGCTCACTAGGAAACACGGTTTCCCGAGTACTCGACAGAGGGTTAGAGGCTCGCCGAAAAATAATGGGAGGCAATAATTGACTTTGCAATATTCGTTCAATTACTCGCCATACGCGCTCAATCATAAATTATTTCGTCGTTTGATTAAATGTTAGTTAGACTAATATTTAAATTGTTGTTTTTTAATAAGCAGTTGAACTGTATTATGGTTGATTATATAATTGGATTATAGTAATCAATATATTTGAATTAATTAATTTCGATTTACAGTTGATTTTATAATTGGATTATAGTAATCAATGTAATTGAGGTTAATTAATTTAAATTATATTTGATTGTATAGTTGGACTATAATAATCAATATAATACATAGTACCACAAATCGTTGATTAAATAGTTGGACTATTAGAATCAAGATAAATTGAAATATTAGTGTTTAAAACATAATCCTGGGTGAAAATGTATTTAAACGAATATGATTTTTCAAATCGGGAATAAATTTCAAGATGGTCTTGGAAAATAATAAGTTACTTTATTTGATAAAATAACGTATTATGCCTAAATCTCGGAGTTAAGCAAATAAGTGGAACATGATATTTGGAATATTCATGTAATGATAACTTTAGAGCTTAATCTATTATACTTGTCAAGTAGACTCCTTAATTTCTGAATCAGAATTAAGGATTAGATCCTTAAAGTATGATAATGAAATTGAAAGATTTTCATGGATCTATTTTAGATCTTTGAAATACTAAATTGCAATAAATATTTCTTTGAGAATTAATGACTATTCTCAAGGAGATAAAGTCAAACTTTGCAATTAGGCAAGTAGCGCAAGGCACACCCTACTTCGATATTCTAGAAACCCGAGGCTTGGCCAAAGGCTACTGGAATATTGAAATTGGAAAAGGCAAAATCATTATAATCTTTTGGGAAGATAAAAGGACATATCCTAAAAAGGAATTGAAGACGAGCAAGGCTCTGACTTCAAATATGTTTGTCATAATTATGTTCACAACTAGTATTAAAATTGGATTTTAAAATACTTAGTGTGATACATAAATATGTACTGTTGTGCAGAATCTCCTTTAAGCAGGATGCTGACTTCAGACGAGATTACTCTACGAATTGAAAATGGGACGAAAGTCGCTGTTTTAACCGTAGATACCTAAGTTTAGGAACTGCCCTTCAGGTATGTACTTAAATTAGAAAACTGTTAAAATGTAACTAGTTTGACTAGGAACATTATCTCTATATCGTGTATAACCCGCTGCGGGTGTACTTTTATATTCTAGAACACTAAAGTGTTTTATTAGATAAAGATGATATTGAGATAAAAACATTAGATGTGAATAACAGAATTTATATTTTGAATATAAATAATATCTCAAATATATAACATGACAAATAAATAGCTCAAAATGATTTGATCAATTAAGAAACCTAATTGTGGCATTGTTGTCTGGGACACAATCAAACAAGACTCGTATATCCACACTTTCGAAGAGTGGGTACTTGGACTGATTTGATTATATTCAAATAAAGTCTACGAATCTAGCTATTGGGCAAAGTGCCTATAACACTATTTACTTGGTAAAAGTGTAAATGTCACTGATCTGTTAGCCATAGTTCATAGTGCAGCAAGTGGGCCCATGTCTAGCTAGGCTAGAGGTGGATATGAATATTTCGTGACCTATACGGATGTGGCATTATGTTATGGTTACGTGTTTCTTTTGAAACACAAATCGGAAACTTTCACAGTTTCGACACGAAATAGACAAACAGATCAACTAAAGTATTAAACTGTCACGGTAAGACCGTAATGAAAATACTTAAGCAATAAGTTTCTCGTATACTTGAAAGAGTATAGTATTCTTTCAATGAGGACTCCTCCCGGAACACGTCAGTTTGACAGTGTGTCCGAACTGATTAACCGAATTTTGTTAGACATGATAAGGTTAATCACGAGTCGTTCTGAGCTACCATCTCCTTCAACGGATAAGCTTTAAACAGTGCAAGAACTTATTTTGAATAAGGTTCCATAATATTTGTTTGACAGATATCATATTAGATATGAACAAGAAAGAAACCGAGTTTTCTCATTCCTGAATATTTGGGAATGCTAGGCATATGTTTGGATGATAGAAAACTGAAACCCAAATAGGATAAGTGCCAATTGTAGGTTATCCTAGGGATACCATAAGTATTGTACTTATACACCTCACAAGAGAACAATCAGATTGTTGCTCACTGTTCAAGACTTATATTGTACCAGTAGGCACAATGCCTTGCGGTGCATCAACTAGTATCTAAACTTAGTTGATATACATGGAATCCATTTCGGACTTTATGGCACTTAGCCATAATAAGGAGTCGATACCTTGTATCACTTCCTCATACGTAGTCAGTTGGTATTCCTCAATAAGATATATATCTTTATGAGGTGAGATCAGAAACCCATACCCTAGGTTATTTTCTGACTCTATCTGACCTACGCGGTTCTTGTGTATTCGAAGATTAATGGTAATAGTCTCATCCTTGATGAACTATTCATGTTCCATTAAGATTCGATGTCTTGAACAGTGAGCAACAATCTGATTGTTCTCTAGTGAGTTGCATAAGTACTATACTTCGGTTTCCCTAGGATAACCTACAATTAGGCACTAATCCGATTTGGGTTCGAGTTTGGTATCATCCAAACATATGCCTAGTATACTCAAATTTGCAGGAATGTGAAACTCAGTTTCTTTCCTGTTCATATCTAATATGAAATCTGTCAAACAGATTTTTATGAAACCTTATTCAAAATAAGTACTGCACTGTTAATGCTGATCCCTTGAAGGAAATGGTAGCTCAGAGCGACTCATGATTAACCTTATCATGTCCAACAAAATTCAATTTCTCCGTTCGGACACACCGTCAAATTGACGTGTTCCGGGAGGAGTCCTCTTTGAAAGAATATTATACTCTTTCAAGTATACGAAAAAATTATTGCTTAAGTATTTTCATCATGGTCTAACTGTGATGTTTTAATACTTTAGCTGATCTGTTTGTCTACTTCGTGTCGAAACTTTAAAAGTTTCCGATTTGTGTCTCGTGAGAAACACATAACCATAACGCGATGCCACATCCGTAAGGACACGAAACATTCATATCCACATCTAGCCAAGCTAGACATGAGCCCACTTACGTTACTATGAACAAGGGCTAACAGATCGATGGCATTAACACTTTTACCAAGTAAAAGGTGTTTTAGGCACATTGCCCAATAAACTAGATTCATAGACTTTATTTGAATAGAATCAAATTTGTCCGAGTATCCATTCTTCAAAAGTGTGGATATACGAGTCATGCTTAATGTGTCCCAGACAACACTGCCACATATAAGTCTTATCTGATCAAATCAGTATGAGTTATTTGTTTGTCATGTCATATGTTTGAGATTTATTTATATTCAAAATATTAATATTGTTATTCACATCTAATGCGTTTATCTCATATCATCTTTATATAATAAAACACTTTAGTGTTCTAGAATATAAAGGTATACTCGCAACGAGTTATACTCGATATAGAGATAATGTTTCTAGTCAAACTAGGTACATTATAACATTTTCCTAATTTTAAGTACATACCAAAAGGGTAGTTCCTAAACTTAGGTATCTACGGTAAAAACAGTGACTTTCGTCCCGTTTTCGATTCACATATTAATCTCATCTGAAGCCAGTATCCTGCTAATAAGCAGATGCTGCAAATCAGTTCATATGTTCATGTACCACTATTTAGTATCTAAAATCCAATTTTAATACTAGTAATGAACATATTTATGACAAACATCTTTAAAGTCAGGGCCTTGCCCTTTCTTTTATTCCTTCATGTCTGCCTTGTCCATACGGCAGTCACGCTTCAGTGACCCCGTTTTCCACAGTTTAAGCAGACATCTTGGGATATGTCCTTTATCTTCCTAGAAGATTATAATGATTTTGCCTTTGCCATTTTCTACATTCTAGAAGCCTTTGGCCAAGCCTTGGCCTTCTATAATATTGAAGTAAGATGCGCCTTGCGCTACTTGCCTTATTGCAAATTTTGGCTTTGGCTCCTTGAGCATAACCATGAACTCTCCAAGAGTCAATAATTGCAATTAATGCTTCTAAGATTTAAGAATAGATCTATGAAGATCCTTCAATTTCATTATCATACTTTAAGGATCTAATCCTGAGTTCTGACTAAAAAATTAAGGGGTCATTATGGCAAGCATAATGGATTAAGCACTAAAGTTATTATCACATGAATCTTCCAAAGTTCATACTCTACTATTTTCTTAACTCCGGGCTTAGGCCTAATATGTTATTTTATCAAATAAAGTAACTCATTAGTTTCCAGGACCATCCTGAAATTCTATTCCCAATTTGAAAATTAAAGTCGTTTAATAAATTTTCCCAAGGATTATGTTTTAAACACTAATCTTTCAATTTTATCTTGATTCTAATAGTCCAACTCTTTAATCAACGATGTCAGGTACTATTAATATAATGATTACTATAGTCCAACTATATAATCAACTATACTTTTAATGTGTTAAATTCAATTATATTGATTACTATAATCCAATTTATATAATCAACTATAAATGAATAGTTTGAATACAGTCCAACTGTTTATTTAAAACAACATTAAATATTAGTACAACTAACATTAAATTTATTTGACGAATGATATTTGATTGAGCGCGTATGGCAAGTAACTAAACGAATAATGCAAATCTAATACTTGCCTCCCATTATTTTTCGGCGAGCCTCTAACCCTCTGTCGAGTACTCAGAAAACCGTGTTTCCTAATGGGCTTGGATCCCGTTAAATAACACACAATCTTGACTTTGGCCAACAAATTGTATGATATTTAACTAGGTAGATCTCTAAGATCAATTGGATCTCATCCAATTCCTAGATCTAGTAGGTGGACATCCAAGTCCGAAACATATATCTTATATATGCCAATATATCCAATATACTACCTAACCTTTTTCCTCTGAATTAATTAAGCCTTGGCTTTGGCACAACAAACTTAATGATCCCAGTTAAGCGGAACCCATTGACCATGGAAAGCTTCGTAATCAATGTCGATGGACAAGAAATGATCTTGACATTGGCCAACAAATCACGACTTGGACAAGACAGCAATATGGAACAAAGCTCTCGTGATTCAAACACATCCTCGACGGACAAAGGCCTTGACTTTGGCCAACAACCCAATGGCAGTCTTGGATCTTGAGTAAGAATAACTCAATGGAAGGAAAAATGCTTAATATTTTGTGAGGGTTTTTTGCGTGCAAATTGGCAACCAATTTATTATCTTTGATAAGGTCTCATCATCATACACCCTTAAACATGCATTCTAAACACATAATAAAGCGCGTATAAATAAAATAATAATGATATGCGGATGGATACTTTACACATTGATCCTAGATCAAATCTTTCCCTTTTCTCTCTCTCGCTAGCACAAGTATAAACTTCTACCCGTTACACTACACTTCTAAAGAAACCACATTTACATTGAGGGGAATAGGTGAGAAGAGAAATACAAGGAGAAAGGAAGTAATAGGCTGGACACGCAGGTCCAATTAATAAATTCCAAATTTATTACAATAATTTCTAAATTTGCCCCACCCTTCTAATATCCATCCGATATACATTATCCATGCATCGTAACCATGTATTCACACAAGCATGCTATCAATTAATCTAATCAAATTAATTAATCTGATAATTAATGACCATCCAATGTTCAAACAACGATTTCATTTTGCGAAAGTCAAACTCGTTTTGCGAATAAGTACCTAAAGTGCAAATTCTCGAATTATATTAAACTACATAATTAAATACAATTCAATTTGTATTTAATACTAATTCGTTATTTAATTCCAAATTAAATATTACACTTTATTAATGAACTTTTACGACTTAAATTCCAAATTTAATCGTCACGGGTCTCAAAGCCCGATTAACATCCAATGTTAATTCAATTAAAGTCCAATGGGCTTTTAATTGATTTCATAAGGCATGAACTTTTGGTCAACATGGGTCAAACCCAAAGACTAAAGCCCATTTAAAGGAATCACCTTTATTTGCCTTGAAACCAATTTAGGACCATTAGGCCCAATAAAAGTTAAAGGTCCATTTGTCGCATTTGGACTTTATGGAAATGGTTTTGTGCTCAATTGGATCCAACCAATTTAGCCTAAACCCTTCTTGGTACAACCAAGCCCATTAAAGCTCAATAACAACTTTCAAGGCCAATTTCCAAAATTAGCCCAATTAATTAAATTACAAAATTCCAATTTCATGATCTAATTAACCTAAAGTGTATTACATAATTAATCAACCAAATTAATATTTCTAAAACATCAATTTACACAATTAATTATGCTCACATTCATCATCACATGTCCAACACATTTTGATAAAAAATCAAACCCATTTACATGTATTAAAGTCTCGGCCATAGTAGGGTTTTTCAAATCAATTCCGAATTTAATTCAATCAAACAGTAAATCAATATTCTCAATCGTTTCCAACTCATCCAATGAATCAAAAAAAAAAATTCCAAGACATAATAGGGCATCAAACTCTCGGCCAAGCTAAGAATTTGGGGAAAAATATTCCAAACATAATTTCATGAAATTGATCTAATCAATCTTCAATTAAACATCAATTAAGCATAATAAATCATCCAATTTCATTATTTCATGCTCAAAATCAATTTACCCAATTTTAAGCCTTAAATCAAGTTTCATGCTTTTACTCGCTCTGATACCATTGTTGGGAAATCTCTAAGTCCCGAGGATCGAATCAAGCATTGAAACAATATGTGAATACATTCAAGGAGGTGCGGAATACTCACAATGTTCGGTTGAGTGATGCGGTGGACAAAAATTTTTTTTTGTGCCCTTTGAAGAGTTCATGAAGCTCACAACAGTCCACAATTTTGCTCCTCAAGATTTCGGCCATGGATGTCCATTAAAGCTCCAAGCTTGTGTGTTATGATTCCATGCACACGGGTGGGTTTCCTTATCACCTTCGTATGTCTCTATTGTGTGCTAGCACTCTTGATTTTTTCCATAAAAACCACTTTATTCTTCTCCATCATGTTCGGCCAAAACCAGAAAAAAAAAAAAGGAAGAAGAAAGTGTTGGACAGTTATGACCCATAGCGTCACTATTTGTACAGATCATTGTGTTGTTGTACAAATTAACTATGAGACAAAGGAAATTGCACTCTTATCGTTTGTGATTAGATCACCAAGATGTATAAATGATGAGAGGTCCTTATGATTTATTCCTTGATTGAGAATGATATGAGACAGTATAAATCAACGAAGGATAAATCATTAAATATCCCTAGTCAGAGTATTATCGAGATTGGACATCGATAAATACGTAAAAGACTAGTATCGTACTTGTGCGCGTTGTGAGGGCACAACGGCGTAGTTCTCATATACTTGAGTATTGGATACTTATGCAAGTGCGGTAGGAGGTTGTGTTTCACCGACAGTACGGGAAACAGCTTCGCTCTGGAAAGACCCCCTCAGAATCCCATTTGTAGTTTGACTATGTGTCTATGAGAGTCCGATATCAGGGTAGGTGTATTTGGTCTTAACCTGAGACTTGCACCGCTAATGCTTACGACAATCAATATACTTTGGTTGAGGTCGTCTAGGGCTTTAACCGGTTCTGTGAACGCCGATAATAGGTATATTGAGAATCGTAGAGTATTGGGTGTGATGTCAAGACGGAAGTATCACTCCAGTCATAGTGGAGATGATGTCACGTAGGGTACGGTATTAGTACTCTTAAGTGCTGCGCGGCCATCGGGATATTATGACTAGGTCATGTATATCCGATTATAGAGACTAGTTACCAGACATCCGACATGTGCTTCGTACGGGGCGGACACAACTCCAGCCCCAGGCCTAGAATGTGACAGTCAGATACTGGATCGAAATACGCAATACTACGGTATACTACGCTTGATATAGATCACATATTCCTGTAAGGATATTTCCGGGGAATTGGGTAGGCATGGCGATTTGCTAGAAGCCAACCTTGTCTTGTGAATCGGTAAAATGTAGTACTTGGAACGTACGTGTTCGGATAGTCCGACAACCCGATTCACTGCCAACATATCCGGGGATCTCTTGGGTCGCGTCCCAATGATACACCGATGAAGTATGACTCGCACTTTAATTAATCTGGGATTAATTCGATGAGAGAGAAAATTAATCTAGGATTAATTTCGGATATAATTTATCTAGGATAAAATATTAATAAAAGAGAGATAACGATTAATTTGGAATTAATCGGTAATTAATATATTCGATATATTAAACGAAATTGGATTTCGACGCGGAATTAAAATTGGATTTTAATTCGGGCGAAGGAATTAATTTGGAATTAATTCGTTAGCGACGTGAATAGTGAATTCGCTAGGCGTAATCATTTAATTACCACGCAACGGATAAATCGTTAATTTGGAATTAACGAGCCCAAGCCCGAGTGTGATTGCGAGCGCATTCGTATTTCGAATTCGAGTGCGGCACGCAAGTCACATCAAGCGTCAAATCAAACGTCAAGTCATTCGTCACATCAAGCGTCAAGTCAAACGCACTTTGAGTGAAGTGACAATTGATTGATTGATGTGAGTGATTGATTGATTGAGTGATTGACACACATCAAGTCACTTTTATAAAGTGACAATGAATAGTGATGTGTTTTGGTGGAATAGTGTAGGTTGGTGGAAAGTATTTACCAATTGATTTTAAATTAATTATTTGGTAAATATTTAATATATATTTATGGTAAATATATAAAGCATTTTGGAAAATGCTTTTGACTAACCAATACACAAATTCTTCATCTCTATCTCTCTCTCTAACTCTCACGCCCATGGCAGTGAACTGCCATGGGTTGGCCGAATTTTGGAAGCAATTTTCAAGGGTTTTGTGGCAAAATCCAAGCGAGCTAGCACTCCCGAGAGACATATGAAGGTGTTAGGGACACTTACCCTCGAGCCGAGAATCGATCGATGAAGATTCAGAGCTCAAATTCAAGACACAAAACTGAAACTGTGAGCAGTGGACTGCACACATGGGCGTGAGCTTTGGAGGCCAAATCTTGAAGTTTTGTTCGTCGTTTCATCTCAACCGATCGATGTGAGTATTCCGCAACTCCTTTGAGATGTATTCAACACTTTATCATGCTTGTTTAATGATCTTGGGACCTAGATAATCACCAACAATGGCATCATGAGCCTAGGTGCAAGCATGAAATTTTAGGGCTTAAAAATTTGGGTAAATTTGTTTTGAGCATGATTTGAATGAATTGATTGTTTGAGTATGCTTATAACATGTTTAATTGCATATTGGTTAGATCAATTTGTTGAAAATTAATTTGGAATAATTTTCCCCAATTTTTATACCTTGGCCGAATGTGATATGGATTTAGGATTCTTGGAATTTTTTCATTTTGATTCATTGGATGAGTTGTAATGATGTTGGATGATGTTAATTTGAGACTAATTGGATTGGATTTTGAATTGAACAAAAATCCCCAAATTACCTTCACTTGGCCAAATTCATAATGCCCTTTAATGTCTTGGAATTTTGATTTTATGAACATTAGATGTGTATGAAATCATTCGGGAAGTTAATTCGTTGTCGATTGTGTAATTAATCGGATTGAATTCAAATCGGACAAAATTACCTTCCTTGGCCGAGACTTAGAAGCATGGAAATGGGTTTGATTTTTTCATTAATGTGTTGGACATGTGATGATGATATTAAGTATGATTAATTAGACTTATTTGATGTTTCGGAAATATCGATTTAGGTGATTAATCATCATAAGCACTTTAGGTTAATTAGATTATGAAATTGGATTTTATGAATTTAATTAATTGGGCCTTAAATTGGATTTGGGCTTTTAAAGTTGTAAATGGGCTTATTGGGCTTTGTTGTACAAAGTTGATTTAGGCCAAATGGATTGGATCCAATTGGGCCCAAAACCACTTCCGTTAAGCCCAATTGCGACTTAATGAACCTTAAAGTTTAATTGGGCCTAATGGGCCAAGATTGATTTATGGGCTTATGGGGTAAATCCCGGATTGGATTTTGGTTATTCGGATTGACCCGAGTTGACCAAAAGTCCACGCCTTAAGAAATCAATTAAAAGCCCATTAGACTTTAATTGAATTGACGTTGGACTTTAATCGGTCTTTGAGACGCGTTACGATTAAAATTGGAATTTAAGTCGTAAAAGGTTTATTATTAAAGTGTGATATTTAATTTGGAGTTAAATAACGAATTAGAATTGAATGCATATTAAATTGGATTTAATGACGTAGTTTAATTTAATTCGAGAATCCGTACTTTTAGTACTTATTCGCAAAACGAGAATCAAATCGTTGTTTGAACATTGGATGATCACTAATTATCAGATTAATTAATTTGATTAGATTGATTGATAACATGCTTTGTGTGAATACATGGTTGTGATGAATGAATAATGCATATCGGATGGATATTAGTCGGGTAAGGGCAATTTTGGAAATTGTTGTAATAAATTTGATTTATTAAATTGGACCTGCGTGTCCAGCCTTTTCACCTCTATTCTCTTTGTATTCTCTTCTCACCTATTCCCCTCAATGTAAATGAGGCTTCTTTAGAAGTGTAGTGTAACGGGTAGAAGTAATACAAGTGCTAGCTTGAGAGAGAAAGGGAGAGATTTGATCTAGGATCAATGTGTTAAGTATCCATCCGCATATCATTATTATTTATTTTCATATGCGCTTTATTATGTATTTAGAATGCATGTTTAAGGTTGTATGATGATGAGACCTTAACAAAGATAATAAATTGGTAGCCAATTTGCACACGAAAAACCCTCATCAAATATCATGCGTTTTTCCTTCCATTGAGTGTTTCTTACTCAAGATCCGAGATTGGCATTGGGTTGTGGCCAAAGTCAAGCCCTTTGTCCGTCGAAGATGTGTTGAATCACGAGAGTTTTGTTCCATATCGGTGTCTTGTCCAAGTTGTGGTTTGTTGGCCAAAGTCAAGACCGCTTCTTGTCACTCGACATTGATTATGAAGCTTTTCATGGTCAATGGGTCGCGCTTGACTGGGATCATTAGGTTTGTTGTGCCAAAGCCAAGGCCTAGTTGATTCAGAGGAAAACGGTTAGGGTACATATTGGATATGTAGGCATATATACGATATATGTTTCGGACTTGGATGTCCACCTACCGGACCTAGGAATTGGATTCGATCCAATTGATCTTAGAGATCTACCTAGTTAATTATCATACAATTTTTGGCCAAAGTCAAGATTGTGTGACATTTAACGGGATCCTAGCCCACTAGGAAACACGGTTTCCCGAGTACTCGACAGAGGGTTAGAGGCTCGCCGAAAAATAGTGGGAGGCAAGAATTGAATTTGCAATATTCGTTCAATTACTCGCCATACGCGCTCAAACAAATATCACTCGTCAAATAAATAAAAGTATTAGTTGGACTAATATTTAATGTTGTTTTAATTAATATAGTTTGACTATATTCATATAAATTCAATAAATAGTTGATTTTATAATTGGATTATAGTAATCAATATAATTGAATTAATATTATAGTTGATTGAATAATTGGATTATTGTAATCTTTATAATAAATAGCACCGGAAATAATTGATTAAATAGTTGGACTATTAAAATCAATAAACATTGAAAATTGGACATTTAAATATAATCTTGGATTACAATATTTAAATGGTTTAAATTTTCAAATGGGAATGAAATTTCAGGATGGTCCTGGAAATAAATAATAAGTTACTTTATTTGATAAAATAACCTATTATGCCTAAACCCGGAATTGAGCAAGTTAGTGGAACATAATCTTTGGAAGTATTATGTGATGATGACTTATAGTGCTTAATTCAATATACTTGTAATAAAATGTTTAGATTTAAGAAGTATTATATTTGCAATTAATAATTCTTGGAGAATTAATGACTAATCTCAAGGAGACAAAGTCAAACTTTGCAATTAGTTAAGTAGCGCAATGCACACTTTACGTCAATATTCTAAGAATCCAAGGCTTGGCCAAAGACTTCTAAAATATTGAGAGGGGTAAAGGCAATATCGTTATTATCTTCTAGGAAGATAAAGGACATATCCCGAAGTGGCTGTCGTTTGGATATGGCAGACACGAAGGAATTAAAGAAAGGGCAAGGCTCTGACTTTAAGAATGTTTGTCAATATTATGTCCATTACTAGTATTAAAATTGGATTTTAAAATACTTAGTATGGTACATAAAATTTATATATTGATGTTCAGAATCTGCTGTGAGCAGGATACTGACTTCAAGCTGAGGTTAATCTGCGAATCGGAAACGGGACGAAAGTCGCTGTTTCGACTGTAGATACCTAAGTTTAGGAACTACCTTCGGGTATGTACCTAAATTAGGAAACTGTTATAATGTAACTAGTTTGACTAGAAACATTATCTCTATATTAGTGTTCAATCCGTTGCGGATGAACCTTTATATTCTAGAACACTAAAGTGTTTTATTGTATAAAGATGATATTGAGATAAACACATTAGATGTGAATAACAGTATTTATAGTTTGAATATAAATAAATTCTCGAACATATAATATGACAAACTAATAGCTCATACTGATCTGATCTGATGAAACTGATTGTGGCATTGTTATCTGGGACACAATTAAAAAAGAGTCGTATATCCACACTTTTGAAGAGTAGGTACTAGGATTGATTTGACCTATCAAATAAAGTCTACGAATCTAGTTGATTGGGTAAGGTACCTAAAACACGATTTACTTGGTAAAAGTGCAAGTGCCACCGATTTGATAGCCCTATTCATAGTGAAGTTAGTGGGCCCATATCTAGCTAGGCTAGATGTGGATATGAATGTTTCGTGACCTTAATGGATGTGGCATCACGTTATGGTTATGTGTTTCTTTTGAAGAACACAAATCGAAAACTTTTAGAGTTTCGACACGAAATAGACAAACAGATCGGCTGAAGTATTAAACCGTCACGGTAAGATCGTAAATGGAAAACACTTAAGCAATAAGTTTCAAATATACTTGAAAGAGTATAGTATTCTTTCAAATGAGGACTCCTCATGGAACACGTCAGTTTGACGGTGTGTCCATACGGAGAAACCGAATTTTGTTGGACATGATAAGGTTAATCATGAGTCGCTCTGAGCTACCTTTTCCTTCAAAGATAAGTATAAACAGTGCAAAACTTATTTTGAATAAAGTTCCATGTAAATTCTGTTTGACAGACTTCATATTAGATATGAACGGGGAAGAAACTGGGTTTCACACTAAACATATACCAAACATTATAATATTAATATATGTCAATCAAGCTTTCAAAAAGCTTTCCAACCACTTCCATCAAGTCACATCACTCAATAAATCAAGTGATAAGTTGTCACATCACTCAAAGTGACTAATGATTTGACGCTTGATATGACTAATGATTTGACACTTGATTTGACTTGCGTGTCGCACTCGAATTCGAAATACGAATGCGCTCGTAAACAATCCCGGGCTCGGGTTCGTTAATTCCAAATCAACGAATTTTCCGTTACGACGTAATTAATTAATTATGCGTAGTAAAATCACTATTCACGTCGCCAACGAATTAATTCTAAATTAACTCGTTCGCCTGAATTAAAATTCGATTTTAATTCCGTGTCGAAATCCAATTTCGTTTAATATATCGAATATATTAATTTATCGATTAATTCTAAATTAATCTTTCTCTCTCTTTAAATGATATTTTATCCTAGAAAAAATATCTCCGTAATTAATCCCAGATTAATTTTCTCTCTCATCTAATTAATCCTAGATTAATAAAGTGCGAGTCATACGTCATCGGTGAATCTTCGGGAAACAACCCATGAGATCCCCGAATTTATTGGTAGTAAATACGGTTATCGGACTATCCGAATAAGTACGTACCTAGTACTACGTTTTACTGATTTACAACACAAGGTTGGCTTCTAGCAAAGCGCCATACCTACCCAATTCTCCAGAAACATGCTTACATGAATAAGCGATCTATATCAGGCGTAGTAGACGTAGTATTGTGTATGTCGATCCAGTATCAGATGTCACGTGCTAGGCCTGGGGCTGGAACTGTGTCTGCCCCGTACGAAGCACATGTCGGATGTCTGGAAACTAGTCTCTATAATCGGATATACATGACCTAGTCATAATATCCCGATAGCTGCAGCATATAAGAGAACCAGTCCCGTATCCTACGTGACCATCATCTCCACTATGACTGGAGTGATACTTCCGTCTTGACATCACACCCAACACACTACGATTCTCAATATACCCAGTAGAGGCGTACACAGAACCGGTTAAAGCCCTGGACAACCAAAACCAAAGTATATTGATTGTCGTAAATATTAGCGGTAAGTCTCAGGTTAAGACCAAATACACCTACCATGATTTCGGACTTCCATAGACACATAGTCATACTTCCAATGGAATTCAGAGGGGTCTATCCAGAGCGAAGCTGTTTTCCGTACCATCGGTAAACACAACCTCCTATTACACTTGCATGAGTATCCTATACCCAAATATTTTAGTGTTCCTAGAACATGACAAAATCTATAAGCAAGAAAAGGTGTTATAAATCAAATAAGTTGCGGCATTACTTACATTGAGAGATTTGAGCTTTTAAAATTTTGGGAGGAAGATTGATGAGTGGTAAAACTATCACTATTTCCCACTCATTTAACTTAATATTTTGTATAGTTTCTTGAGTTTTGTGAATATTTTGATGTGTTTTGTGTTATTTTGTAGATAAATAAAGTTTCAGGACATTCTGGAGGTGATTTGAAGCAAAACTGTGAAATTTGGTGAAATTTGGCAAAAAGGGTATTTTGGTAATTTTGGGCGTCCCGAGACAAAGGGTATTTTGGTAATTTTGGGCATCCCGACACCGAAATAAAATTTCAGGACATTCTGGAGGTGATTTGGAGCAAAACTGTGAAATTTGGCAAAAATGGTATTTTGGTAATCTTGGGCGTCCCGACACCGAGGGTATTTTGGTAATTGCACCACCATGCCACATGTCAAAAATTCAACGAGCCGTCTTTGTTAGCCACCATGCCACGTGTCGAAGATTCAGCGATCCAAAAAAATAATAATAAAATAATAAAATAATAAAAAATCAAAAAAATAATAATAAAAAATTAGATTTTTTTCCTATAAATAGATTTGAATTTCTTAAGTTTTGATGTACCACTTCCTCTGAAATTTCATATATAAAATTGAGAGTTCTCTTCTTTAGTTTCTTTTGTTCAGTTTTATTTACGTTTGTAGTAGTAATTTTCTTATATAAATAGTAGTTTTCATTCATCCATGAGGAGGTAACTTCTCTATGCTGAGGTAATAAGGTAATACTTTTACTTTTGCTATTTAGATTAATCTCCCTTAAAATATAATATATAAACTATTTAAAATCTGAATTAATAAAGGATACCGCCATACTGGACGGTAGGTAATTCAAATTGGTTAAACCTGACTTAATGAGGATACCGCCATTCTGGACGGTTGGTTTAAATTTATTTTACTGTTCCGCCTTATGGCTGGTATATTTGAATATTGACTTAATGAGGATACCGCCATTCTGGACGGTTGGTTTAAAAAATCACAAGATTATATATTATATTATTGGGAGATATCTAAATAGTAAATAGTAGAAGTTAATTCCTTTTGCCTTAGCATTTCATTTCATTTTATTGCAAATTATTATTCTACAATTACTTTTCAGCAATTTCACTTTATGTCTTTTAAGTTTTTATCAATTTTAGCTATGTGTTGTAACTAAGTTAAATATCTAGGGTTGTGATAAAATCTAATATCACGGTTTTAAAAAGAGTTAGATTATAGTTTGGGTAATTAAAGAGTTATTTGTTGAGTCATAATCTTAATGCCTTTTTATTAACTGGCCATTAATAAAATTGATTAGATAAAACTTAAAATGAACTAGACATAGGGATTTTAAGTTTAAAGACCTTATACTCAACACCCACGATCTTCTTTAAGGATAGATAAACCTTAATAGATTTCCTTACAGGATAGGAATATACCTGTTGGGCGGGGGTAATCATAATTGGAATTCAATCTTAATGAATCTAGGTAATTTAATTGACATAGACATATGGTTCAATTTGATTATTCTAGGTATTTGTAAATGACCATCGGAAGAGGCTTTTACATAATTTAGTGTTCCAGATTAATAATTCAATTTTTACCCAACTATGATTTAACTACTTCATCTTTTAATTAATATTGGAAAAATTCACAACCCTAGATAGTTTTAATTCTCATTAATCTACTCTCAATTTCTTTTACTTGTTTTAAATTTAGAATCATCATCTTTTCTAAACAATCAAACAACTTGTTAGATATTAGTAATAACTTGACCTCATAAAATTGATAGAATAGGTAATAAGTCCTCGTGGGATCGATATCTTTTTATACTACTTGAACGATACGTGCGCTTGCGTTAACGTGTGTGATTACGCCGGTCAAGTTTTTGGCGCCGTTGCCGGGGACTTCTTTATCTTTTACTATTAGTTTAGGGGTTAGATACGTTACTTGTATCTAATTTTCTTTTTACTTATTGTTTTCGTTTTATTGTGTTTCAGGTTATCAGAATCTTAATGAGACGAACCAGAAGCTTTGAACTACGACCGCTTGACCCAAAATTGAAAGAACCATCAGACAGTTGAGAAGGGAAAGGCGACAAGGCCAAGAAGCAATTGTTAACATGGAACCTGAACCTTTGGAGATTGCACCACCAATTCCCATTCGAGACAGAACCATTCCGGTGGTAGATGGCCTCATTTCATGTATTGTACTTCCTCCTTTACCAGCAAATGCAGGCGACATTAAAACTTGCGTTCAGATGATTCAGCAATCAGTGCAATTTGGGGAAAAAGCAACTGAAGATCCTAATACCCACATCAGTAACTTCCTGGAAGTTTGCGGCACTTTCAATTACAACCGAGAAGCTGAAGAAGCAATGAGACTGCGTGTTTTTCCATACTCCTTGAAAGACAGAGCTAAAGCTTGGCTACATTCACTTCCCGCAGGTTCTATCAGAACTTGGAACACTTTAGCCACCAAATTTCTTGCAAAGTACTTTCCACCAGCGAGAATTGGAAAGCTGAGGAATGACATCACATCCTTTGTACAACAAGAATCGGAAACTCTCTACGAAGGTTGGGAAAGGTACAAAGATTTGCTCCGGAAATGTCCTCACCATGAGATTCCAAAATGGCTTCAAGTCCAAACATTCTATAATGGACTTTCTGGAATAATGAGAACCACAATTGATGCTGCTGCTGGAGGAGCATTAATGGCAAAAGGAGAAGATCAAGCTTGGGACCTAATCGAAGAAATGGCCAACAACAATTCCTTGTGGCCAACAGAAAGGAGCATGATTCAACGAATTGCTGGAATTTATGAAGTTGGAGCCAATTCAGCAGTCAGTACCAAACTGGATCAAATATGCAAATTTATGGAAACTCTCGGCATGCAAAGCAATATTGGAACAACAAATTCACCATATGGAGAAGCACCAGAACAAAATCAACTTGAAGAAACGGTGAATTATGTCAACAATTTCAACAGACAGGGAAACAATCCATATTCCAACACCTACAATCCGGGGTGGAGGAATCATCCCAATTTCTCATGGAGCAATAATTCAGGGCAAAAGAACTATCCACCACCTGGATTCCAGCAACAGAACAAAAGCCAAGAGTTTGAAAAAGACCCAGAAATGAAAGATTGGATTGCAGAGATGTTCAAAAAGCAACAAGCAGCATATGATGCTATATTTCAAAGCCAATCTGCTTCCATCAAAGCACTGGAGAATCAAATTGGACAACTGGCCAATGCTCAGAGTTACAGACCACCAGGAAATCTTCCCAGCAATACAGAACCAAATCCAAGGAACCGAGGAAAGGAGCAATGTCAAGCCATCACTTTGAAAAGTGGTACTGAAATCAACAAAGATGTTGGAATCAAGGCAACCGTTGAAGATGTTCCAAAAGAAACAGAGAAACAGATGGAGGAAAAAGAAGCAAAGGAAAAAGAACAGATCACTCCACCTCCACCTTTTCCTCAGCGTCTTCAGAAAAGTAAACTAGACAAGCAGTTTGCTCGATTCTTGGAGGTTTTCAAAAAGCTGCACATCAACATCCCTTTTGCAGAAGCTTTGGAACAAATGCCCAGCTATACTAAATTCATGAAAGACATTCTTTCACGAAAACGGAGATTGGGAGATTATGAGACAGTAGCATTATCAGAAGAATGCAGCGCCATCATTCAAAGAAAACTTCCCCCAAAGTTGAAGGATCCTGGAAGTTTCACCATTCCTTGCATCATAGGAGAACATAACTTCGGTAAGGCTTTATGTGATTTAGGTGCAAGTGTTAATTTAATGCCTTTTTCTATTTACAGGAAACTGCAAATTGGAGAAGCAATGCCTACTTCAGTCTCACTGCAACTCGCTGATCGAACGCTCGCATTTCCGAGAGGAGTCGTTGAAGATGTGCTGGTCAAAGTTGATAAACTCATTCTCCCAGCAGACTTCATTATCCTTGACATGGATGAAGACAAAGATGTGCCAATCATCCTTGGGAGACCATTCTTAGCAACAGGTCGAACTGTGATTGATGTACAAAAAGGAGAACTGACCATGAAAGTTCAGGACCAATGAAAGTCGCGAGTGGAAGAAAAATGGAGATGTTTTTTCAGAATTGATGTTTTGATAGTATCATTCATGATACTAATACAGCTCATATCAGTATGCATTCTTGGAAAATCTTTTGAATTACCTGTTATTATTTCATCTTCTCTAACATTGGAGTAGGAAGAAAAGTTGTTGAGAGTGTTACGAGAGCACAAGAAAGCCATTGGCTGGACTATAGCAGACATTCGAGGAATTAGTCCATCATTCTGCATGCACAAGATCCTGATGAACGATGAGTATAAACCCACAGTGGAACATCAACGGAGACTCAATCCAATCATGAAGGAAGTTGTGAAGAAAGAAATCATCAAATGGTTGGATGCTGGCATCGTTTACCCCATCAAACAGCAGTTGGGTGAGTCCTATGCAGTGTGTGCCGAAGAAAGGAGGAATTATTGTGGTTACCAATGAAAAGAATGAACTAATCCCAACAAGAACGTGACTGGATGGAGAGTATGTATGGACTACAGAAGCTGAACAAAGCCACGAGGAAGGATCATTTTCCACTGCCATTCATTGATCAGATGCTGGACAAATTGGCGGGACATGAGTTCTATTGTTTTTTAGATGGTTATTCAGGATACAATCAGATTGCCATCGCCCCAGAAGATCAGGAGAAAACCACTTTACATGTCCCTATGGTACTTTTGCTTTCCGCAGAATGCCATTTGGATTATGTAATGCCCCTGCCACATTTCAGCGTTGCATGATGGCCATCTTCTCAGACATGCTGGAGCAGAGTATGGAGGTTTTCATGGATGACTTTTCTGTGTTTGGAGATTCTTTTGATCATTGTTTGTTAAATCTGAAACAGATTACAAAGATGTGAAGATACAAACCTGATACTTAATTGGGAGAAATGCCACTTTATGGTACATGAAGGCATAGTTCTTGGACACCGCATCTCACAAAAGGGAATCGAGGTAGACAAAGCAAAGATCGAGACAATTGAAAAACTACCTCCACCAACATCAGTCAAAGGAATTCGGAGTTTTCTTGGACATGCAGGTTTTTATAGGAGATTTATCAAAGACTTTTCCAAAATTGCAAAACCTCTTTGCAATCTTCTGGAAAAGGATGTGTCTTTCAACTTCACCAAAGAATGCCAGGAAGCTTTTGAGATCTTAAAACAGAAGCTGATCTCTGCCCCCATCATAGTCACACCAGATTGGACCCTTCCATTTGAGGTAATGTGTGATGCTAGTGATTTTGCTGTAGGTGCAGTTTTGGGACAACGCAAAGCAAAGATATTCCACACCATTTACTACTCCAGCAGAACTTTGAATGAAGCTCAACTCAACTACACAACCACTGAAAAGGAATTGCTTGCAGTTGTGTTCGCTTTTGAAAAATTCCGCTCTTATCTGTTGGGTCCCAAAGTGGTGGTCTACACAGATCATTCAGCAATCAAATACCTGATCGCGAAGAAAGATGCCAAACCCAGATTGATCCGTTGGATACTTCTTCTGCAAGAATTCGATGTGGAGATCAGAGACAGGAAAGGGACAGAAAACCAAGTGGCAGATCATCTATCAAGGCTCGAGAATGGAGAAACAGCTGGCAAAGAATTATCAATCAAAGAAACTTTTCCTGATGAACAGCTGTTTGCCATAAAACAGCAGGAAGTCCCTTGGTATGCTGACTATGTCAATTACATAGTGTCAGGAAAATGGCCGTTGGAATGGACAACTCAGCAACGGAAGAAATTCTTCAAAGAAGTCAAACATTATGTCTGGGATGAGCCATACCTGTTCAAAAGATGTGCTGATCAATTACTAAGACGATGTGTTCCACAGGAAGAGGTCAACAGTGTTTTGCAACACTGTCATTCATCACCATACGGCGGACACTTCAGCGGGAATAAAACTGCAGCTAAAGTCCTTCAATCAGGTTTGTTCTGGCCCACTCTTTTTAAAGATGCTCACTTATTTGTTCTTCAATGTGACAGGTGTCAGAGAATGGGAATATTTCGAGGAGAAATGAAGGACCATTGCAAAATATTCTGGAAGTAGAGATATTCGATGTGTGGGGAATTGATTTTATGGGACCCTTTGTTCCATCATTTGGAAATCTGTACATCTTGGTTGCTGTAGATTACGTCTCAAAATGGGTTGAAGCAATTGCACTACCATCCAATGATTCAAAAGTGGTGGTCAAATTCTTGAAGAAGAATATTTTCACTCGCTTCGGAACACCTCGAGCAATTATCAGTGATGGAGGCACACATTTCTGCAACAGATATTTTGATGCACTCCTATCTAAATACGGAGTTACTCACAAAGTTGCCACAGCCTACCATCCACAGTCAAATGGGCAAGTTGAAGTTTCAAACAGAGAAATCAAAAGAATCTTGGAAAGAACCGTTGGATCAACAAGGAGGAATGGTCTACAAAACTGGATGATGCATTATGGGCCTACCGTACAGCTTACAAGACACTCATTGGTATGTCCCCATATCAATTGGTGTTTGGGAAAGCATGCCATCTGCCAGTTGAACTTGAACACAAGGCATACTGGGCACTGAAGAATTGAATTTTGAGCCACAAGCTGCAGGAAAGAAACGACTTCACTAACTCAATGAATTGGAGGAATTTCGCCTACAAGCTTTTGAGAATGCTAAATTATACAAAGAAAAGACCAAGAAATGGCATGACCTAAAAATAGTGCACAGACAGTTGAAACCAAGGCAACAGGTGTTCTTATATAATTCGAGGTTGAAACTTTTTCCTGGAAAGTTGAAATCAAAGTGGTTAGGTCCATTTGTGATCACTCAGATTTTACCATATGGAGCTGTTGAGTTATTGGATCCCATCACCAACAACACCTTCAAAGTTAACAGTCAGCGTGTCAAGCACTACTGGGGAGAACCGTTGGAGCGACAAAAAGAAAGTTTCACACTTTCAGATTCAGCATAATGTTCGAGAAGTCACGTCTAGCTGACGACTTAAAACTTAGCGCTAGCAGGAGGCTTGGGCACATTGGCGGAAATTTTCATAGTGCTATCTTGGGCGAACTTGAACATACACCAGAAACCAATTGGGCTGTATAATGTTGATGGATTTTATGATTTTCTTTGTGTGTTTCTTGAGGATGCCCGGAGAAATGGATTCGTGACAAAACCTCTTAAGGAACTCCTCTTCACTGCTAGAACTGCCCAGGATTTGTTTGACCAAATCTTGGCTTTTGAACCACAAATTGATCCTATCCTTTCAAAGATAAAATGGTATGAAGATGATCGTGGTAAGAAGCATCGAATAAATCTGGATCTTAATCTTTAATTTTCCTGTAGAATTTCAGCTAATCAGGTACTATCTTCTAAACTCTTTTCTATTGTTTAAGACATTGGGGACAATGTCTCATTTAGATTTGGGGGTGAGGAATAGTTAATAGTATCTTGTTTTTATTGTGTTTTTATTTTAGTCCAAAATTTTTCGAAAAATACTAAAAATTAAAAAATTTTCAAAAAAAAAAGAAAAAAAAAGGGCATATTTTAAGCTAGGTGATGGTTTGGTGTCTTTCTTCACTTACTACCTCGTTATAAGGAAAAGCTGTGAAGGCACCTAGATAATCATTTACCCGTAGCTTGCTGTGATAGACTAGTTTGGAGAACTCGTTGTTTATTCCTGACACCAAGCGATAGAGCCTAAGAGGCTTGGGTATTTAAGAGAGCTTCGCTCCACCCTCCCTCTGGGGAATCTACAACGGGAAGTCCATTCGACATTTAGTCACACACCATGACCAGTAGTAGTTATTTCTTTATGTTTATGTTTTGTTGACTAAAAAGATGGAATTGGTAAGAAATAGCTGTATAAGGAATTTCCACTCCTGAGACGTATTTCAAACCCATTTTTCGAAACAAGTTAATTTTTGTTTATTTCCTATTGAATTATTTAATTTGTAAATTCTCCATAAAACTGACTTAAATAGATCTTCATATGCTTAGTTGGCAGGTATTATCAACATTCATGGTAACATACAGACATGAGCTAAGATTGAAAAAGATTGTAATATTCAGTACTATAGTTTAATTGGAGAAGCATTTCAAAAAAAAGTGATGGAATAAAAAAAAATTTATCTGAGATCCGAGTTATTAAGTTTGTAAGGGTGTTTTTTTCACCTAGTGCCCTAAAACCAACTGTTTGGGGTCATTGACCCAAAGCTCGCTACATGGATCAAAAATGATGAAAAATAAAAATAAAAATATATATATTTATATCTGAAGTCTGGGTAATTAAGTCCGTAGGGGTGTTTTAACACCTGGTGCCCTAAAGCCATCTGGTTTGGGAGCCACAGACCCAAAGCTCGCTACATAGGTGGAAGGTATTGTATATAAATAAAAAAAAAATCAAAGAAAAAAAAATCAGAAAATTTATTCCATTACTACAAAAATGTGTGAAATCTGATAGAACTTTAGGACAAAAATATTACTCTCTTATCAACTACACTTATGACTGTTGTGGGCAAAAATGAGTTTATAATTCTTTGTTAGCTAAGTATATGAAGAATGGTAAATATAATCGGAGAATTTACTTATTTAATAATTTAGAATGAAACAAAACAACTACTAAACTTGGAGTAGAAGTTTCACCTAATTAGTCACTAACTTCTTTATTCCTCTTTCTCTTGTCTTTTGCTTTTGTGTGCATTAGTTTCACTACCTTTTTACTTTTATAAGATGTTTGTGGGTATCATTGCTGTAAACCCTCACGAAACTATAACTCGTCCACTAGGGACACCTAGGGGTTTAAAGGCTTGTTGCATATGCTAAATGCAATCGTGATCCCTACGAAAGTGGTTTAGTTAAATTTTATTATGTATTTTATTTTGCTCGAGGACTAGCAAAATGTTAGGTTTGGGGGTGGTGATGAGTGGTAAAACTATCACTATTTCTCACTCATTTAACTTATATTTTTGTATAGTTTCTTGAGTTTTGTGAATATTTTGATGTGTTTTGTATTATTTTGTAGATAAATAAAGTTTCAGGACATTCTGGAGGTGATTGAAGCAAAACTGTGAAATTTGGTGAAATTTGGCAAAAAAGGGTATTTTGGTAATTTTGGACGTCAAGAGACAAAGGGTATTTTGGTAATTTTGGGCATCCCGACACCGAAATAAAATTTCAGGACATTCTGGAGGTGATTTGAAGCAAAACTGTGAAATTTGGCAAAAAGGGTATTTTGGTAATCTAGGGCGTCCCGACACCGAGGGTATTTTGGTAATTGCACCACCATGGCACATGTCAAAAATTCAACGAGCCGTCTTTGTTAGCCACCATGCCATGTGTCAAAGATTCAGCGATCCAAAATAATAATAATAAAATAAAATTAGATTTTTTCCTATAAATAGATTTGAATTTCTTAAGTTTTGATGTACCACTTCCTCTGAAATTTCATATATAAAATTGAGAGTTCTCTTCTTTAGTTTCTTTTATTCAGTTTTATTTACGTTTGTAGTAGTAATTTTCTTATATAAATAGTAGTTTCCATTCATACATGAGGAGGAAACTTCTCTATGCTGAGGTAATAAGGTAATACTTTTTCTTTTGCTATTTAGATTAATCTCCCTTAAAATATAATATATAAACTATTTAAAATCTGAATTAATAAAGGATACTGCCATACTGGACGGTAGGTAATTCAAATTGGTTAAACCTGACTTAATGAGGATACCGCCATTCTGGACGGTTGGTTTAAATTTATTTTACTGTTCCGCCTTATGGCTGGTATATTTGAATATTGACTAATGAGGAGATACCGCCATTCTGGACGGTGGTTTAAAGAATCACAAGATTATATATTATATTATTGGGAGATATCTAAATAGTAAATAGTAGAAGTTAATTCCTTTTGCCTTAGCATTTCATTTCATTTTATTGCAAATTATTATCTACAATTACTTTTCAGCAATTTCACTTTATGTCTTTTAAGTTTTTATCAATTTAGCTATGTGTTGTAACTAAGTTAAATATCTAGGGTTGTGATAAAATCTAATATCACGGTTTTAAAAAGAGTTAGATTATAGTTTGGGTAATTTAAAGAGTTATTTGTTGAGTCATAATCTTAATGCCTTTTTATTAACTGGCCATTAAAAAATTGATTAGATAAAACTTAAAATGAACTAGACATAGGGATTTTAAGTTTAAAGACATTATACTCAACAACCCACGATCTTCTTTAAGGATAGATAAACCTTTAATAGATTTCCTTACAGGATAGGAATTATACCTTGGGGTTGGGCGGGGGTAATCATAATTAGATCAATCTTAATGAATCTAGGTAATTTAATTGACATAGACATATGGTTCAATTTGATTATTCTAGGTATTTGTAAATGACCATCGGAAGAGGCATTTACATAATTTAGTGTTCCAAATTAATAATTCAATATTTTACCCAACTATGATTTAACTACTTCATCTTTTAATTAATATTGGAAAAATTCACAACCCTAGATAGTTTTAATTCTCATTAATCTACTCTCAATTTCTTTTACTTGTTTTAAATTTAGAATCATCATCTTTTCTAAACAATCAAACAACTTGTTAGATATTAGTAATAACTTGACCTCATAAAATTGATAGAATAGGTAATAAGTCCTCGAGGGATCGATATCTTTTATACTACTTGAATGATACGTGCGCTTGCGTTAAACATGTGTGATTACGCCGGTCAAAGATCTCCAAGATCCTTCCTTTGTTGATTCCAACTCTTGAAGTGTTTCCATATCACCTTTGTTGATTTGATGAAGTGTTAGCTTTGTTGATTTTGCAACAAAATCAAAGAGAGGGTATATGGAGGCTCACGCCCATTTGCTTGAGTATTAGGGTTTTCATTTTCCAAAATGTGTTACAAGTGTTGAGAGAGTGAGAAGGCTTTTTGCTTTTGTTAAAAGGTTTTAGCCTTTTTACCCAAAACCATGTAGATGGGGTTTTTGGTTTCACCTAAACCAAGTGGTTGGAAAGTAAGTTGTTTTGGCATAAATGCCAACCACTTTCCAACCACCATTTCACATGTGTGACATGTGTGAAGTGGGCCCCACTATTTTGAAGTTAAAATTCAAAATGTCTCTACGAATATTTTCCGCGGCTCGGATCCGTTTAATCCGATTAAACGAACTTTCGCCGCTAAATAATTAAATCTAATTTAATTAAATAACGATGCCTCGCAAATATATTACGAACGTCATTTACAAATTAATTCAAAATTAATTCATTTGTTCGTATTAAATTCCAACTTTAATTTCGTAATGAAATCCAATTCATATTAATATATCCGATATATTAATTTTAGCCCATACGAATAAATTAAATAGAAAAATCAAATTTAACTATTAAATTTATTCTACAGATTAATTCCAAATTAATCGCGTTCTCTCTGTTCCGAACACATTTAATCCCAGATTAAATAATACCTCAATTAATCATAGATTAATTTTCTCTCTCTTAATTAATCCCAGATTAATTCTAATTTAAATCAACTGTCATCGGTGAATCTTTGGGAAGCGACCCAAGAGATCCCTGGATATGTTGGCAGTACATACGGTCATCGGATCATCCGAATACGTGCGTACCTCGTACCACGTGCTTACCGATTTACAAGACATGGTTGGCTTCTAGCAAAGCACCGTGCCTACCCAATTCTCCAGAAATATTCTTACTGGAATATATAATCTATGTCAGGCGTAGTATACGTAGTATTGCGTAATGCAATCAAGTATCGGATGTCACGAGCTAGGCCTGGGGCTGGAATTGTGTCTGCCCTGTACGAAACACATGTCGAATGTCTGGTAACCAGTCTCTATAATCGGATGAACATGACATAGTCATATCATCCCGATGACTGCGGTACTTAAGAATACTAGTTCTGTATCCTACGTGACATCATCTCCACTAAGACTAGAGTGATACTTCTGTCTTGACATCACACCCAATACAGTATGATTCTCAATATACCCAGCAGAGGCGTACACAAACCGGTTAAAGCCCTGGACGACCAAAACCAAAACATATTGATTGTCGCAAGTATTAGCGGTGTAAGTCTCAGGTTAAGACCAAATACACCTACCCTGATTTCGGACTTCCATAGACACGTAGTCATACCACCAATGGAATTCCGATGGGTCTATCCAGAGCAAAGCTGTTTCCGTACCATCGGTAAACACAACCTCCTATTACACTTTCATGAGTATCCAATACCCATATATATGAGAACTATGCTATTGTGCCCTCACAACTCGCACAAGTGTAATACTAATCTATTCCGCATTATCTATGTCCAGTCTTGATAATAATATGACTAGGGATATTTAATGATTAATCCTTCGAGGACTGATACTGTCTCATATCATCTCAATCCAGGAACTAATCATAAGGACCTCCTATCATTTATACATCTAGGTGATCTAATCCCAAATGATAAGAGTGCAAACTCCTTGTCACATAGTTAATTTGTACAACAACACCATGATCTGTACAAACAATGACGCTATGGCTCATAATTTTCCAACAATATCCCATTTGGCCTATAGGCAGTCACTCAAGTGTCATATACCCTAACTATGTACGGTTCGTTCAAACTGCTGAGGAAAGGCTTTCGTCAGCAGATTTGCATGATTATCGTCTGTTGCGATTTATACGATCATCACATCACCACGATGTATGATCCGAATGAATCAGATGAATAGTTGAAGTATATATCTGTATCATTGATGAGACATTAATTCTTTAGCCTGTGCTGATGCATCAGCTCCTAACACAAATATATCTAATCTAATTAGATATATTATCGACCCAAATGGCTTCTATTGCTGCCTCAGCCGCAGCAATAATCCGCATTATTGTTTATTCGGTAACATTATCTTGCTTGGAAGATTTCCAGCTCACTGTTCCGTTATTCAAACTGTATAGTACCGTTGTTTTTATCGGTTAGGAAACTTGCAGCAGTGATCCCAGTCATTTCAAGTTCTCATTCTCCATAGTTTAAGACATCATCCTTAGTTCTCTAAGATACTAACGGATGTTCTCAATATCAATCCAGTGACTATCACTTGGATTGACCTGTTTATGACTCCGTATGCTCAAAGCGTATGAGACACCAAGTAACGTATATTTTTCAATGTACGATTTCTAAGAGAGTGTCAACAACTTTAAATCTATCCCAGTAGATCTTTATTACTAGAATAAAGGTTGTTTCTCCGAAGAATTCTACGGAGAATTTTCATGAAAGCCAAGCTTTCACCGATTGTAATATGGGAATATCATTTCAAAGAAATGATATATCATTGTTTTTTAGGACAGTCACTTTTAGTGCGCTTCCACTAACCTCCTTATATACACAGGAATCATTTCTCATTTTGAATTAAATCATAAACCACTATGATTACATCAAAACGATAATTCCAAGAACCTAATGCTTACTTCAATCCTTCTATGGATCGAATAACCCGCAAACCTTGTTTGCTAGTTTTGGTACGACAAAACCGCCAGGATGCAAAACATCCTCCAAAAGGTTTCCTTTTCGGGAAAGCGATTTTCTCTTTCAACTGTCATATTTCATAAATGAAACATGCAGCATCAGCAAGCATTTTCCAAATATACCATGGCAACAGGTAAAAGATTTCGTTGTAATCGACATTATGTTGATAACGACACATTTTCGCTACAAGCCTAGCTTTGTACGTTGGTATGTTGCCATCCATGTATGTCTTCCTTGAAGACATATATAGTGCCAATAGACACAATATCTTACGGTACAACAGCTAGTATCCAGACATAGTTGATGTACATGGAATCCATTTCAGACTCATGACACTTTTCCATAATAGAGAGCTGATACCTTGTATCACCTCCTCATACGTAGTCAGTTCGTATTCCTCAATAAGATTGACATCTTTATGAGGTGAGATCAGAAACCCATACCTAGATTGTTTTCTGACTCTTTCTGACTTACGTGGTTCTTGTGTATTCGAAGATTACTGGTACAGTTTCATCCTTGATGAACTATTTGTGGTCCATTAAGGACTTGGTGCCTTGAATAGTAGAACTTCGATTTTCTTCGAGTTTTACTATCCTCCCACTTACCACTGTATATCGGTATTCCCTTAGGAAAACCGCATGGTGAACAACAATTACATTGTTCTCAAGTGATTTGTATAAGTACTATACTTTGGTTTCCCTAGGATAACCTACAATTGGCACTTATCCAATTTGGGTTCTTGTTTGGTATCATCCAAACATATGATTAGCATTCCCAAATCAACAGGAATGAGAAAACCCGATTTCTTTCCTGTTCATATCTAATATGAAGTCCGTCAAACGGATTTTCATGGAACCTTATTCAAAATAAGTATTGCACTGTTAAATGCTTATCCTTTGCAGGAAAATGGTAGCTTAGAGTGACTCATGATTAACCTTATCATGTCTAACAAAATTCAAGTTTCTCCGTTCGGACACACCGTCAAATTGACGTGTTCCAAAAGGAGTCCTCATTGAAAGAATACTATACCATTTCAAGTAGTTTGAGAAACTTATTACTTAAGTAATTTTCATCTCGGTCTTACCGTGATGATTTTAATACTTTAGCCGATCTGTTTGTCTATTTCGTGTCGAAACTCTAAAATTTTCCAATTCGTGTTTCATAAGAAACACATAACCATAACGCGATGCGACATCCGTAAAGGTCACGAAATATTTATATCCACATCTAGCCTAGCTAGACATGGGCCCACTTACGTCACTATGAACGAGGGGTAACAAATCGATAGCACTTACACTTTTACCAAGTAAAAGGTATTTTAGGTACTTTACCTAATAAACTAGATTCGTAGACGTCATTTGAATGGAATCAAATTTGTCCTAGTACCCACTCTTAGAAAGTGTGGATATACGAGTCTTGTTTAATGTGTCCCAGACAAACTGCACAATTAAGATTTATCTGATCAAATAAGTTTGAGCTACTTGTTTGTCATATAATATATTTGAGATTTATTTATATTCAAAATATAAATTCTGTTATTCACATCTAACGTGTTTATCTCAATATCATCTTTATATGTAAAACACTATAGTGTTCTAGAATATAAAGGTATACTCGTAACGAGTTATACTCGATATAGAGATAATTTTTCTAGTCAAACTAGTTACATTATAACAGTTTCCTAATTTAAATACATACCAGAAGGGTAGTTCCTAAACTTAGGTATCTACGGTAAATCAACGACTTTCGTCCTGTTTCCAATTCGCAGATTAATCTCAATTGAAGTCAGTATCCTGCTCATAACAGGTGCTGCACACCAATGCATATTTTATGTACTACTTTTAGTATCTAAAATCCAATTTTAATACTAGTAGTGAACATTTTTATGACAAACATACTTAAAGTCAGAGCCTTGCCCCGTCTTTAATTCCTTCATGTTTGCCTTGTCCACACGGCAGTCACGCTTCAGTGACCCCGTTTGCCACAGTTTAGGTAGACATTTTGGGATATGTCCTTTATCTTCATAGAAGATTATAATGATCTTGCCTTTGCCATTTTCTACAACTCAGAAGCCTTTGGCCAAGCATTAGCCTTCTAGAATATCGAATTAGGGTGCGCCTTGCGCTACTTGCCTTATTGAAAACTTTGGCTTTGTCTCCTTGAGAATGGCCATTAACTCTCCAAGAGTTATTAATTGCAATTTAATACTTCTAAGATATAAGACTAGATCTATGAAGATCCTTCAATTTCTTCATCATACATTAAGGATCTAGTTCTGATTAGGAAATTAGGAGTCCTATTGACAAGTATAATGGATTAAGCACTAAACTTATCATCACATGAATCTTCTAAAGATCATGCTCTACTGTTTGCTTAACTATGGGCTTAGGCCTAATATGTTATTTTATCAAATAAAGTAACTTATTAGTTTCCAGGACCATCCTGAAATTTAATTCCCAATTTGAAAATTAAATTCGTTTAAACACATTTTCTTTAGGATTATGTTTTAAACACTAATCTTTCAATTTAATCTTGATTCTAATAGTCTAACTATTTAATCAACGATTTCAGGTATAATCTAATATAATGATTACTATAGTCTAACTATATAAATAATTACAATTTTATTTGTAAAAATCAAATATATATTGATTACTATAATCCAAGTATATAATCAACTATAAATGAAATATATTGATTACTATAATCCAATTATATAATCAACTATAAATGAAGGGGTTTGAATATAGTCCAACTGTTTAATTAAAATAATAATTAAATATTTGTCCAACTAATACTTTAATTTATTTAACGAGATATTTGATATGAGCGCGTATGGGAAGTTATTAAACGATTATTGCAAATTTAATTCTTGCCTCCCACTATTTTTCAGCGAGCCTCTAACCCTCTGTCGAGTACTCAGGAAACCTAGTTTCCTAGTGGGCTATGATCCCGTTAAATAACACACAATCTTGACTTTGGCCAACAAATTGTATGATACTTAACTAGGTAGATCTCTAAGATCAATTGGATCTAATCCAATTCCTAGATCCAGTAGGTAGACATCCAAGTCCGAAACATATATCTTATATATGCCAATATATCCAATTTATTTTCCTAACCTTTTTCCTCTGAATCAACTAAGCCTTGGCTTTGGCACAACAAGCTTAATGATGCCAGTTAAGCGGGACCCATTGACATGGAAAGCTTCGTAATCAATATCGATGGACAAGAAGTGATCTTGACTTTGGCCAACAAATCACGACTTGGACAAGACACCGATATGGAAAAAAACTCTCATGATTCAAACACATCCGCAATTGACAAAGGTCTTGACTTTAGCCAACAAACCAATGCCAACTTTGGATCTTGAGTAAGAATCACTCAACAGAAGGAAAAACGCTTAAAATGTTTTTGAGGGTTTTTCGCGTGCAAATTGGCAACCAATTTATTATCTTTGATTAGGTCTCATCATATACCTTTAAGCATGCATTCTAAAAGCATAATAAGGCGCGATAAATAACTAAATTAATAATGATATGCGGATGGATATCTCATAAATTGTTCCTAGAACAAATCACTCATTTCCTCTCCCCGGTTAGAACTATTCTAACTTCTACCCAATTAATTAATACAATAAAGAAACCTCATTTACATTGAGGGGAATTGGTGAGAAGAGAAATACAAAGAATAAGGAGATAAAAGGCTGGACATGCATTTCCAATTTAATAAATTCTAAATTTATTACAATTTCTAAAATTGCCCTCGCCCTTCTAATATCCATCCGATATACATTATTCATAGAACACATTCTTGTATTCATACAAATCATGTTATTCAATCAATCTAATCCAATTAATTAACATTAGAATTAATGAACATCCAATGTTCAAACAACGATTTGATTTGCGTGAGTCAAACTCATTTAAGAATAAATACTCAAAGTAAGTATTCTTGAATTATATTGAACTAGAACTTTAAATCCAATTTATTTGTATTCAATACTAATTCCAATTTAATTCCAAATTAAATATATACACTTACTCATAAGCCTTAAAGACTTGGATTCCAAATCCAATCTTAATGGGTCTCAAAGGCCCAATAACATCCAATGTCATTTTAATTAAAGTCCAATGGGCTTTTAATTAATTCTTAAGGCATGGGCTTTTTCCATAATGGATCAAACCCAAAATGCCAAGGCCCAATAGGAATCTCCCTATTGCCAACAAATCAATTTAGGCCCATTAGGCCCAATTAAATTCTTTAAAGGGCCAAGTGATGTATTTGGACTTTATGGAATTGGTTTTGGGCCCAATTGGATCCAATCCAAAAGTCCAAAACCAAACTTGGTCAAACCAAGCCCATTAAGCCCAAATACACACTTTTAGCCCAATAGGTAATTAAATGCTTATTATCATAATTATAATATTCCAAATATCACAATTATTTAAATTAAAGTGTATTAGCCATGATTAATAAATTAAACTCAATATTTCCAAAATACCAATTAATTAATTAATCATGCTTAATCCATTAATTCATGCTCAACACAAATTGAAGCCAAAACACATCATTTCATGCTCAACACAAATTGAATTCAAAATTCATCATTTCATGCTCAACATGCTCTTTGATTTTAACATGAACTTTATTGACTTTGATTATAATCCAATCAAACCAACAATCAACATTTAAACATGTATTTAAACACATCATTTCATGTTACAAAAAAAATAAAACTGCAGTACTATTCACTGCTACATTCGGCCAAGCTAGGGGGGACTCAAAATTTTGATCCAATCAATTTGTTCCCAATCTAATCATGCACAACTCTAAGTTAACATAATCTAAGCATGCTCAAAGCATCAATTTGAAGGAATCATGCTCAAACACAAAAGGCCCAAATTTTAGTCTCATTAACCCTAAAATTTTCATGCTTAAAATTGGCTCTGATACCATTGTTAGTGTTCCTAGAACATGCCAATGATCTAATAAGTAAGAAAAGGTGTTCATAAATTCAAAAATAAGTTACGGAATTACTTATATTGAATGGATTTGAGCTTTTAAAATTTTGGGAGGAGATCTCTAAGATACTTCCTTTGTTGATTCCAACTCTTGAAGTGGTTTCCCTATCACCTTTGTTGATTTGATGAAGTGCTAGCTTTGTTGATTTTGCAACAAAATCAAAGAGAGGGTATATGGAGGCTCACGCCCATTTGCTTGAGTATTAAGGTTTTCATTTTCCAAAATGTGTTACAAGTGTTGAGAGAGAGAGAAGGCTTTTTGCTTTTGTTAAAAGGTTTTACCCTTTTACCCAAAACCATGTAGATGAGGTTTTTGGTTTCACCTAAACCAAGTGGTTGGAAAGTAAGTTGTTTTGGAATAAATGCCAACCACTTTCCAACCACCATTTCACATGTGTGACATGTGTGAAGTGGGCCCCACCATTTTGAATTCAAAATTCAAAATGTCTCTATGAATATTTACCGCGGTTCGGATCCGTTTAATCCGATTAAACGAACTTTCGTCACTAAATAATTAAATCTAATTTAATTAAATAACGATACCTCGCAAATATATTACGAACGTCGTTTACGAATTAATTCTAAATTAATTCATTGGTTCGTATTAAAGTCTGACTTTAATTTCGTAATGAAATCCAATTCATATTAATATATCCGATGTATTAATTTTAGCCCATACGAATAAATTAAATAGAAAAATCAAATGTAAATATTAAATTTATTCTACCGATTAATTCCAAATTAATCACTTCTCTCTCTTCCAAACACATTTAATCCCAGATTAAATAATACCTCAATTAATCATAGATTAATTTTCTCTCTCTTAATTAATCCCAGATTAATTCTAATTTAAATCAATGTCATCGTTGAATCTTTGGGAAGCGACCCAAGAGATCCCTGGATATGTTGGCAGTAAATACGGTCATCAGATCATCCGAATATTGGCGTACCTCGTACTACGTGCTTATCGATTTACAAGACATGGTTGGCTTCTAGCAAAGCACCGTGCCTACCCAATTCTCCAGAAATATTCTTACTGGAATATATAATCTATGTCAGGAGTAGTATACATAGTATTGCGTATTGCGATCCAGTATCGAATGTCACGTGCTAGGCCTGGGGCTGGTCGGATGTCTGGTAACTAGTCTTTATAATCGGATGAACATGACCTAGTCATATCATCCCGATGACTGCAGTACTTTAGAGTACTAGTTCTGTATCCTACGTGACATCATCTACACCTACCCTGATTTCGGACTTCCATAGACACGTAGTCATACCACCAATGAAATTTCGAGGGGTCTATCCAAAGCGAAGCTGTTTCCGTACCATCGGTAAACACAACCTCTTATTACACTTGCATGAGTATCCAATACCAATATATATGAGAACTATGCTATTGTGCCCTCACAACTCGCACAAGTGTAATACTAGTCTATTCCGCATTATCGATGTCCAGTCTTGATAATAATACGACTAGGGATATTTAATGATTAATCCTTCGAGGACTGATATTGTCTCATATCATCTCAATCCAGGAACTAATCATAAGGACCTCCTATCATTTATTTATCTAGGTGATCTAATCACAAATGATAAGAGTGCAATCTCCTTGTCACATAGTTAATTTGTACAACAACACCATGATATGTACAAACAGTGACGCTATGGGTGATAATTGTCCAACAATCTCCCACTTGGCCTATAGGCAGTCACTCGAGTTTCATATACCCTAACTATGTACGATTCGCTCAAACTGCTGAGGAAAGGCTTTCGTCAGCGGATTTGCATGATTATCGTCTGATATGATTTATACGATCATCACATCGCCACGATGTATGATCCGAATGAATCAGATGAATAGTTGAAGTATATATCTAGATCATTGATGAGACCATTAATTCTTTAGCCTGTGCTGATGCCTAGCTCAGCTCCTAACACAACTATATCTAATCTAATTAGACATATTATCGACCCAATTGGCTTCTATTGCTGCCTCAGCTGCAGCAATAATTTGCATTATTGTTTATTCGGTAACATTATCTTGCTTGGAAGATTTCCAGCTCACTGTTCCGTTATTCAAACTGTATAGTACCGTTGTTTTTATCGGTTAGGAAACTTGCAGCAGTGATCCCAGTCATTTCAAGTTCTCATTCTCCATAGTTTAAGACATCATCCTTAGTTCTCTAAGATACTAACAGATGTTCTCAATATCAATCCAGTGACTATCACTTGGATTGACCTGTTTGTGACTCCGTATGCTCAAAGCGTATGAGACACCAGGTAACGTATATTTTTCAATATACGATTTCTCAGAGAGTGTCAATAACTTTAAATCTATCCCAGTAGACCTTTATTCCTAGAATAAAGGTTGTTTCTCCCAAGAATTCTACGGTGAATTTTCATGAAAGCCAAGCTTTCACCGATTGTAATATGGGAATATCATTTCCAAGAAATGATATAACATTATTATTTAGGACAGTCACTTTTAGTGCGCTCCCACTAACCTCCTTATATACACAAGAATCAGCCCCAGGCCTTGCATGTGATCATCCGATACTGGATCGAAATACGTAATACTATGTATACTACACCTGATAAAGATCTTACATTCTTGTAAGGATATTTCTGGAGAATTGGGTAGGCATGACACTTTGCTAGAAGCTAACCTTGTCTTGTAAATCGGTACAAACATAGTACGAGGTACTTACGTATTTGGATAGTCCGCTGATCCGATTTACTGCCAACATATCTGGGGATCTCATGGGTCGCTTCCCGAAGATTCACCGATGACGTATGACTTGTACTTTTATTAATTTGGGATTAATTAGATGAGAGAGAAAATTAATCTCGGATTAATTGCGGAGATATTTTGTCTAGGATAAAATATCATTTAAAGAGAGATAACGATTAATTTGGAATTAATCGATAAATTAATATATTCGATATATTAAACGAAATTGGATTTCGACACGGAATTGAAATTAGATTTTAATTCGGGCGAACGAATTAATTTAGAATTAATTCGTTAACGACGTGAATAGTAATTATGCTTGGCATGATTATTTAATTAAATTAGATTTAATTACAACGTAATAGAAAATTCGTTAATTCGAAAATAGGGAACCCGAGCCCGAGATTATTTGCGAGCGCATTCACATTTTAAATTCGAGTGCGGCACGCAAGTCAAATCAAGCGTCAAATCATTAGTCGCATCAAGCGTCAAATCGCTAGTCACTTCAATCGTCAAATCACTTGTCACTTTGAGTGATGTGACTTGACAACTTGAGTGATGTGACTTGACACTTGGTTGATGTGAATAGTGATGGAAGTGTGATGGCATGAAAGACATTTTATAATTTTTAAATGTTTAGTACTTGTTTGACTTTTTGAAAATCAAATAAAAGATATAGGTTTAATTGTTTTTAGAAATCAATTAACACACACCTTTTTCTTCCACCTCACTTCCTCTCTCTTTCTCTCCTCCAAAACACACCCAAGGGGCTGTGTTCTTCACTGGTTTTTGCCCAGAAACCGTGAGCTATGGGAAACCAAAAGTGTTTGATTTTGTGGTAAAATCAAGAGAGCTTGCACTCCGAGAGACATGCGAAGGTGATAGGGAAACCCACCCGCGATCTTGGAACCATATCACGCGAGCTTAGAGCTTGGAAGATGATCCAAAACTGAAAATGAAGGAGCAGTGGATTGCTCACTGTCTTGACTTAGAGGATGGCAGAATTTGATTTTTGTTTGTTGCCGCATCGCTCAATCGCTCGATGTAAGTATTCCGCAACTTCCTCGATTTGTATTCGCACTTATTTCTTGCTTATTATTCGATCCTCGGGACTTAGAAACTCCAACAATAAAGACATTGATTTTGCCTACTTGTTCGAGTCTTTTCCTCAATAGTTCAGCATGAGTCCGATGATGAAATTGTTTGATGTATGGTGAAACCTTAGAAACGATAAGTGCGAGAGGTACTCTCGTCTGATATTTTGAGTAGATGATCTTGACTAGACTCACGAGCACCTAACTATAGGATCTTAGCGATGAAAGCCTGAGTAGTCGGTAAGGTGACTAGTTGAAGAGATTGCGGATCGGTGAATGACCGTTCACTTAGATGTCCATCCTGGTTTACTTGTGTTAGGATATAGATATGGTTAGATACGAAAGAAAAGTCTCTAAAGAAGAAAATATAAACCACCTATAACTGATAAGTGTGAAGCTACCCATGGGCGAGTATTAGGACCACCATGAGGAGAAATACTACCTTAAAGGGTAGGTGTGTAAAAAAAAAAATGGAATACGAGAAAAAGAGACGAAAGAAAAGAAAAATAAAATCATATCACATCAAGACATCTAGGTTAGTTAGACCCACTGATCCAATTCTTCGAGATAAAATCATCGATTCGGCTCACTTAAGGATTAAGATATGAAAGAACCTTAGGAACACACACTTTGAGTTTGGTCCAGATCATTTATTCAAACAGTAAGATTTGAGTTACATCAAGTACTTTGAAGGTTCTATGGTTTCGACACTAGGCATCCTTTGAGGGCAGCAATATGTATAACCATTGGGACTATCTCGTAAGAGGCAATACAGTATGTCGATATGGAACATAAAATCACATGATCTACTTGGCCGAGTGCAAGTGATGAATGACAAAAAAAGCTAAGCCAAGACTGGGGGCGACCTGTCTACCACCCCGCGAATAAGGGATATAACAAGAACTTAAGTCATAAGAAAAAAAGAACTGAGCAATCACCAGAAAAGAACTAACAGAAAGAAACTGTAAGCATGCCTAGGGGGCCACCAAAGACAGTTATAGGCAAAAGACATTGAGGAGCATAAGGAAGACCTAACCCAGCAGAATAGGAAATATATCCATGCATACATGCATACATATCACATACACATAATTTTTCTTTACTTTTGTTCACAAGTTTTGAAGAAAAGCTGCAAAGAAAAAACACAATCGGGAATAAGACCCGTAATTCAATTTGGAAACAAGCCGCAATTCAATATTTGAACAAGATCCACATTCGGGAACAAGACCCGCAATACAATTGGGAACAAGACCCACAATCGGGAACAAGACCCGCAAATCAAATAGGGAACAAGATCCACAACTCAAATAGGGAATAAGACCCTCAACTTGATTCGGGAACAAGACCCACAACTCAAATAGGGAACAAGACCTGGCAACTCAAATAGGGAACAAGACCCACAACTCAAATAGGGAATAAGACCCTCAATTTGATTCGGGAACAAGACCCACAACTCAAATCGGGAATAAGATGTTGGTGTTTGCTAAGGTCCCAATATCAATAAACAAGCATGAAACAAGTGCGAATACTAATCAACGAAGTGCGGAATCCTAAATCGATCGGTTGAGCGACGCTTTGACGAATAAAAATCAACTTTATGCCTCCCACATGTCACGACAGTGGCAGTTTCTGTCATCACCATTTTCGGCTTCAAGCTTCAAAAATCAAGCTCCAATCTTCGTCAAACGATTCCTGGCTCATTGGTGGGCTTCCCTATCACCTTCGCATGACTTCATAGTGTGCTAGCACTCCCGAGTTTGCCACAAAATCGTGACTCTAAGCTTCCCTATGGCTCTCGGCAGTGAGCCAAAACTAGTGAGCAAAACAGCCCCAAGGGCGTGTAAAGAGAGATGAGAGAGATGAGAGAAAGAAAGGAAAGAGAGATGTAAAATGTGTAATGGTTTTTTTGATTTCCAAAAACAAATTAAACATATACCCATTTTTCTTTTCAAAAAAAAAAATCAAAAAGCAAAAAAAACAATTAAATGTCTTTCAATTTCCATCAACTCATCAATCCATCAATCATGAATAGTGATTGGTGTTAATCAAGTGACAACTTGACACATCACTCAATCAATCAAGTTGTCAAGTCACATCACTCAAAGTGACAAGTGATTTGACGCTTGAAATGACTAGTGATTTGACGCTTGATGCGACTAATGATTTGATGCTTGATTTGACTTGCGTGCCGCACTCGAATTCGAAATGTGAATGCGCTCATAAATAATCTCGGGCTCGAGTTCGCTAATTCCAAATTAACGAATTTTTCTGTTGCGTCGTAATTAAATCTAATCTAATTAAATAATCATGCCTAGCATAATTACTATTCACGTCGCTAACGAATTAATTCTAAATTAACTCGTTCGCCCGTATTAAAATCTAATTTTAATTCCGCGACGAAATCTAATTTCGTTTAATATATCGAATATATTAATTTACGATTAATTCCAAATTAATCGTTATCTCTCTTTAAATGATATTTTATCCTAGATAAAATATCTCCGTAATTTATCTCAGAATAATTTTCCTCTCTTCTAATTAATCCCAGATTAATTTAGAGTGCGAGTCATATGTCATCAGTGAATCTTTGGGAAGCGACCCATGAGATCCCCGGATATGTTGACAGTAAATTCGATCATCGGACTATCCGAACACGTAAGTACCTCATACTACGTTTTAGCGATTTACAAGATAAGGTTGGCCTCTAGCAAAGCACCATGCCTACCCAATTCTCCAGAAATATTCTTACAGGAATAAAGGATTTATATCAGGCGTAGTATACATAGTATTGTGTATGTCGATCCAGTATCGGACTGTCACATGCTAGGCCTAGGGCTGGAGCTGTGTCTGCCCCGTACGAAGCACATGTCGGATGTCTGGTAACTAGTCTCTATATCGGATATACATGACCGAGTCATAATATCCCGATGACTGCAGTACTTAAGAGCACCAGTACCGTATCATACGTGATATCATCTCCACTTTGACTGGAGTGATACTTCCGTATTGACATCACACCCAACACACTACGATTCTCAATATACCCAGTATAGGCGTACACAGAACCTGTTAAAGATTTGGATGACTGCAACCAAAGTGTATTGATTGTCACAAGTATTAGCGATGCAAGTCTCAGGTTAAGAACAAATACACCTACCCTGATTTCGGATTTCCATAGACACGTAGTCATACTACCGATGGAATTCCGAGGGGGTTTATCCTGAACGAAGCTGTTTCCCATACCATCGGTAAAACACAACCTCCTATTACACTTGCATGAGTATCCTATACCCAAATATATATGAGAACTATGCCGTTATGCCCTCATGACGCGTACACGTGTAATACTAGTCTTTTACGTATTTATCGATGTCCAATCTCGATAATACTCTGACTGGGGATATTTAATGATTTATCCTTCGTGGACTGATACTGTAGCATATCATTCTCAATCCAGGAACAAATCATAAGGACCTCTCATCATTTATACATCTAGGTGAAACTTGTCCAGGAACAAATCTAACCCTCTGTCGAGTACTCGGGAAACCGTGTTTCCTAGCGGGCTAGGATCCCGTTAAATATCACTAATACTTGCGACAATCGGTAAACTTTGGTTTTGGTCATCCAGGGCTTTAACAAGTTCTGTATACGCCTCTATTGGGTTTATCGAGAATCGTAGTGTATTGGATGTGATGTCAAGACGGAAGTATCACTCCAGACATATGGAGATGATGATCACGCAGGGATTCATAACTCGTTCTCTATTGTGTTGCAACCATCGGGATAATGTGACAAGGTCATGATTATCCGATTCAAAGAGACTAGTTGTTTGATATCCGATATGTGCTTCGTACGGGGCAGACACTATTCCAGCCCCAGGCCTAGCACGTGACATCTGATACTGGATCACAATACGAGATACTAGATATTCTACGCTTGACATATATTATATATTCAGTAAGAATATTTCTGGAGAATTGGGTAGGCACGGTGCTTTGCTAGAAGCCAACCATGTCTTGTAAATCGGTAAGCACGTGGTATGAGGTACTCACTTTATCGGAAGTCCGATAACCGGATTTACTGCCAACATATCCAGAGATCTCTTGGGTCGCTTCCCAAAGATTCACCGATGACAGTTGACTTAATTAGAATTAATCTGGGATTAATTTAGAGAGAGAAAATTAATCTGGGATTAATATGGGCTTTATTTAATCTGGGATTAAATGTGTTCAGTAGAGAAAGAACTCATTAATTCAGATTTAATCGGTAAAATAAATTTTATAGTTAGATTTGATTTTTCTATTTAATTTCTTCAAATGGGCTAAAATTAATATATCGGATATATTAAAATGAATTGGATTTCATTACGAGATTAAAGTCGGACTTTAATACAAACGAATGAATTAATTTAGAATTAGTTCGTGAACAACGTTCGTAATATATTTGCGAGGTATTGTTATTTAATTAAATTAGATTTAATTATTTAGCGACGAAGGTTCGTTTAATCGGATTAAACGGAACCGAGCCGCAGCAAATGTTCGTAGAGATATTTGAATTTTAAATTCAAATATTTGGAGCCCATGTGTGGTGGGTGTACCTACCACCCAACTACCTTGTTTTACTTTTTGAAAAACCATTTACCAATATCTACCTAGTTTAGGGTAAATAGTGAAATGGTTTTACCAAAAGGTGAAAAACAAAAAGGGATCTCTACACTTTTGTAACATATATTCTTCATTAGATGAAAAAGCATAACAAAAAAAACAAGAAAACCCTAGACAACTCTCTAAAGTGGCCGAACCTTGCTCTCATTTTCTCTCTTGGATTTGTTTTCAAATCAACTAAAAGCTAGCACTTTGGAAGTTAACAAAGGTGATAGGGAAACTACTCAAAAGCTTGGAATCATCATAAAGGTTGGATCTTGGAGATCTTCCTCTCAAAATTTTTAAAGCTCTATCCATTCATTGTAAGTTTATTCCGCATCTTATAATGATCATATTATATGTTTTTCATGCTTATTAGATCCTATGAATGTTCTAGGAACACTGACAATGGTATCAGAGCCTAATTTAAGCATGAAAATTTCTAGGGTTCTTGAACCTAAAATTTGGGGCTTTTATATTTTGAGTATGATTTTTTCAAATTGATGCTTTGAGTATGTTTACAACATGATAACTTAGAGTTATGCATGATTAGATTTGAAATAAATCAAAAGACACAAAAATAAAAAATGCTTACCTTGGCCGAATGCTTCTGTCCATGCACTGCAGTTTTTTATTTTTTGTAACATGAAATAATATGTTTAGATGCATGTTTAAATGTTGGTAGTTGGTTTAATTTGATTAGAATCAATGTCAATAATGTTCATGTTAAAATCAAAGTGCATGTTGAGCATGAAATGAAGTTCTTAGGCTTCAATATGTCTCAAGCATGCAATGATGTGTTTTGGATTGATTTTATGTTAAGCATGAATTATTGAATCAAGCATGATTAATTAAGTTAATTGATATTTTGGAAATATTGAGTTTAATTAATTAATTATGGCTAATACACTTTAATTAAAATAATTGTGATGTTTGGAATATTATAATTTTGATAATATGCCTTTAAAATGAATTGGGCTAAAAGTGTGTATTTGGGCCTAATGGGCTTGGTTTGACCAAGTTTGGTTTTGGACTTTGGATTGGATCCAATTGGGCCCAAAACCAATTCCATGAAGTCCAAATACATCACTTGGCCCTTTAAAGAATTTGATTGGGCCTAATGGGCCTAAATTGATTTGATGGCAATAGGGTGATTCCTATTGGGCCTTGGCATTTTGGGTTTGATCCATTATGGCTAAAGCCCATGCCTTAAGAATCAATTAAAAGCCCATTGGACTTTAATTAAAATGACATTGGCTGTTATTGGGCTTTTGAGACCGATCAAAATTGGATTTGGAATCCAAGTCTTTAAGGCAAATATATAAGTGTAAATATTTAATTTGGAATTAAATTAGAATTAGTATTGAATACAAATAAATTGGATTTAAGTTGTAGTTCGATATAATTCGAGAATACGTACACAAAAAGTATTTTTTCTTAAACGAGTTGGACTCGCGCAAATCCAATCATTGTTTGAACATTGGATGGTCATTAATCAAAGATTAATTAATTGGATTAGATTGATTGAATAACATGTTTTGATTGAATACCTAATGTGTTGTATGAATAATGTATATCGGATGGATATAAGAAGGGCAATGGCAATTTTGGAAATTGTAATAAGTTTAGAATTTATTAAATTGGGCCTGCGTGTCCAGCCTTTAATCTCTTTACTCCTTGTAATTCTCTTCTCACCTATTCCCCTCAATGCAAATGAGGTTTCTTTATTGTATTTTGTAATTGGGTAGGAGTTAGAATAGTTCTAGTCGGGGAGAGGAAAGGGAGCGATTTGTTCTAGGAACAATCTGTTTAAATATCCATCCGCATATCGTTATTAATTTACTTTTGCGTCTTATGATGTTTTAGAATCATGCTTAAGGGTGTATGATGAGACCTAATCAAAGATAATAAATTGGATGCCAATTTACGCGAAAAACCCTCAAAAACATATTAAGTGTTTTTCCTTCCGTTGAGTGATTCTTACTCAAGATCCAAAGTTGGCATTGGTTTGTTGGCCAAAGTCAAGACCTTTGTCAATTACGGATGTGTTTGAATCATGAAAGTTTTATTCTATGTCGGTGTCTTGTCCAAGTTGTGATTTGTTGGCCAAAGTCAAGATCACTTCTTGTCCATCGACATTGATTACGAAGCTTTCCATGTCAATGAGTCCCGCTTAACTGGAATCATTAAACTTGTTGTGCCAAAGCCAAGGCTTAGTTGATTCAAAGGAAAAGGGTTAGGAAAATATATTGGATATATTGGCATATATACTGTATATATGTTTCGGACTTGGATGTCCACCTACCGGATCTAGGAATTGGATGAGATCCAATTGATCTTCGAGATCTACCTAGTTAAGTTTCATACAGCTTGTTGGCCAAAGTCAAGGTTGTATGTTATTTAATGGGATCCTAGCCCACTAGGAAACTTGTTTCCCGAGTACTCTACAGAGGGTTAGAGGCTCGCCAAAAAATGGTGGGAGGCTAGTATTGAATTTGCAATTTCATTCAGATACTTAGCTTTACACGCTTTCAAATAATTTCGTCAAATTTACTTTATTAGTTGGACTAATATATTGTTATTTTTCTATGTAACAGTTAGACTGTACCCATTATCGTTGACTAGATAGCTGGACTATCGTAGTCAAGATGACAGGCAAAGGAAATTTCCGCGACATTATCATAGGAGAAAATGTCTTCAAGGGCACGAATTTTGCAGATTGGGAAATGAACCTTAGGATTGTCCTAGGTTCAGAGAGGCTGTTGTATACTTTACAAAGACCTCTTGGGCCTAAGCCCGGACCGAATGAGACACTTGAGCAGGAGCTTTGGAAGACTCACAGCGATGATTGTGACACAACTCAGTCCATTATGCTTGCTTCGATGACTCAGCACTTTTGTAGACAAAATAGGGACTTGGAACCTTATAATATGTTAGCGAGGTTGCAAGATCTGCATCGCTCTAACAAGAGGATACAGAGGTACGAGTTAGTGAAGAAGCTCTTTCGCTCACGCATGACAGAAGACATGTCTGTTGAGTCCCACGTGGCACAGATGATGCTGTCATCGATGAGCTGGCCAACATGGGGATAGTCTTTGAGGCAGAGATTACTGTGGATATGATCCTGCAATCTCTCCCCAATTCCTGGAGACAGTTCATCATAAATTATAATTTGATGAACAACAGTGATACTCTTGGAGAGTTACTGTCAACTCTCAAGGAGGCTGAAAAGGAGCTTCATAAAGGCAACAACGCGAGGCGCACTTTGCATCGACATCTCATGGACCTATGGCTGGGCCCAAGGCAACTGGAGGTGTGCAAAAGAAGAAGTATATTCAAAGGGGCAAGGCCAAAAAGTCAAAGGCTTCTGGGAAGCCAAAGGACAAATCTCAGGATGTTTGCCTACAGTGCGGCAAGCGGGGTCACTGGAAGCGTGACTGTCACGAGTACAAGGCGCTTCAGAAGGAGATAAAGGCGGGCAAGGCATCGGCCTCAGGTATGTTTATTATTGAAATAAACATGGCTACTTCTAGTTTTAAAAATTGGATTTTTGATTCTGGTTGTGTCTCACATATGTACTGATGTGCACGATCTGCAGATTAGCAGGAGACTGGCTTCAGGGGAGATTGATCTGCATATTGGAAACAGGACACCTGTTGCTGTTTTGGCCGTGGGCACTTTTGTTTTAGACTTCCTTCGGGGCATGTACTTAAACTTTCAGACTGTTATTATGTACCTAGTTTGACTAGGAATATTATCTCTGTATCTTGTTTGACCCAATGCGGGTACGCTTTTGTATTCCGAAACACTGGGTGTTTTATTTATAAAGATGATTTTGAGATATGTTCAACTGATGCTAATAATGGTCTTTATATTTTGAATTTAAATCAATCTCAAACATATAATGTAACAAACAAAAGGCTCAAACTAAGTAACAAAGATGAAACTTATATGTGGCACTGTCGTCTGGGACACATTAACAAGACTCGCATATCCACACTTTCGAATAGTGGGTACTTGGACGGATTTGATCCAAATTCATATGACGTCTGGGAATCTTACTTATTACACAAAATGCCTAAATCACCTTTTAGCGGTAAAGGTGTACGTGCCACCGAACTGTTAGCCCTCGTTCATAGTGACGTTTGTGGGCCCATGTCTAGCCAGGCTAGAGGTGGATTCGAATATTCGTAACCTTTACGGATGATGCATCGCGTTATGGTTATGTGTATCTTATGAGACACAAGTCGGAAACTTTTGAGAAATTCAAAGAGTTTCGACACGAAGTCGAAAAACAGACCGGTAAAGGTATAAAGATATTACGGTCGGACCGTGGTTGCGAATACTTGAGCAATGAGTTTCTAGATTACTTGAAAGAATATGGTATTCTTTCACAATGGACTCCTCCTGGAACACCGAAATTAAACGGTGTATCCGAACGGAGAAACCAAACTCTGTTGGACATGGTAAGGTCTATGATGAGTCGCACTAAGCTACCTATTTCCTTATGGGGATATGCATTAAACAGTACAGTTCTTATTTTGAATAAGGTTCCGTCAAAGTCTGTACAACAGACACCATATGAGATATAGACAGGAAAGAAACCGGGTTTCTCATTCCTAAAGATTTGGGGATGCTGGGCATACGTCAAACGTTTGGAAGGTACCAAACTTGAGCCCAAATAAGATAGATGCCTATTCGTAGGATATCCTAGGGAAACCAAAGGATATTACTTCTATCACCCACGAGAGAACAAAGTATTTGTTGCTCTACATACGGTTTTCCTTGAGAATGAATTCCTAAATACAGTGGTTAGTGGGAGGAAACTAGAACTCGATGAAAATTGGAGTGATACTATTCCTGGCATAGAATCCTCAACGGAACAAGAACAGTTCATCTGGGATGAGACTGTACCAGAATCTTCTATTACACAAGGACCGCGTAGGTCGGAGAGAGTCAGGAACCAACCTGAGAGGTATGGGTTTCTGATCTAACCTCATGTAGATATTAATCTCATTGAGGATGACGAACCGGCTACGTATGAGGAAGCGATACAAGATATCGATTTCGCTTTATGGCAAGAGGCCATGAAGTCCGAAATGATTCCATGTACAGCAACCAAGTTTGGACACTAGTTGATGCACTAGAATGCGTAAAGCCTATTGGATGCAAATGGATCTTCAAGAAGAAGACCGACATGGAAGGCAACATACAAACGTACGAAGCTATGCTTGTAGCGAAGGGGTATCGTCAACAACATGGTGTCGATTACGACGAAACTTTCTCACCCGTTGCCATGATTAAATCCATTCGGATAATGCTTGTTATTATTGCATATTTCGATTATGAGATATGACAGATGGACGTTAAAACCGCTTTCCTTAACGGAAACCTTTTGGAGGATGTTTATATGCAACAGCCTGACGGTTTTATCGTGCCTAAACTTGCAAACAAGGTTTGTAAGTTAAATCGGTCTATTTATGGACTGAAGCAAGCATCGCGGTCATGGAACCAATGTTTTGATGAGATCATAAAAGAATATGATTTCATTCAAAATGAGTATGATCCTTATGTATATAAGAAGGTTAGTGAGAGCGCACTGACATTCATTGTCCTTTATGTTGAAGATGTATTGCTTATGGGCAATGACATTCCCATGTTAACATCGGTGAAGCTTGGCTTTCATTAAAATTCTCCATGAAAGATCTGGGAGAAGCAGCTTTATTCTAGGAATAAAGATCTACAGGGATAGATCTAGAAAGCTGCTTGGACTCTCCCAGAGCACATACATTGACAAGTGTTGAAAAGATTCAACATGGATCAGTCCAAAAGGGGACTGTTACCAGTGTCACATGGCATCTCTTTATCTAAGGACATGTGTCCTAAAACTCAAGATGAGAGAATAGCATGAGTCGGATACCGTTCACCTCGGCAGTCGGATCGATCATGTATGCCATTGATATGTACACGACCTGATGTTCGAATGCTTTTTGCATTTGTAGTCTGTTCAGTGACATGTTATCAATCAACCAATCACTCACATCAATCAATCAAATGTTACATCACTCAAAGTGACGTTTGATTTGACGCTTTGATGTGATGAATGACTTGACGCTTTGATTGTGACGAATGACTTGACGCTTGATGTGACTTGCGTGCCGCATTCGAATTCGAAATACGAATGCGCTCACAATCACACTCGGGCTCGGGTTCGTTAATTCCAAATTAACGATTTATCCGTTGCGTCGTAATTAAATGATTACGCCTAGCGAATTCACTATTCACGTCGCTAACGAATTAATTCCAAATAAATTCGTTCGCCCGAATTAAAATCTAATTTTAATTCCGCGTCGAAATCTAATTTCGTTTAATATATCAAATATATTAATTTACCGATTAATTCTAAATTAATCGTTATCTCTCTTTTATTGATATTTTATCCTAGATAAATTATATCCGAAATTAATCCCAGATTAATTTTCTCTCTCATCGAATTAATCCTAGATTAATTAAAGTGCGAGTTATACTTCATCGGTGTATCATTGGGACGCGACCCAAGAGATCCCCGGATATGTTGGCAGTAAATCGGGTCGTCGGACTATCCGAACACGTACGTACCAAGTACTACGTTTTACCGATTCACAAGACAAGGTTGGCTTCTAGCAAAGCGCCATGCCTACCCAATTCTCCGGAAATATTCTTCAGGAATATGTGATCTATATCAAGCGTAGTATACTGTAGTATTGCGTATTTCGATCCAGTATCGGACTGTCACGTGATAGGCCTGGGGCTGGAGTTGTGTCTGCCCCGTACGAAGCACTTGTCGGATGTCTGGTAACTAGTCTCTACAATCGGATATACATGACCTAGTCATAATATCCCGATGGACGCGCAGCACTTAAGAGTACTAATACCGTATCCTACGTGACATCATCCCCACTATGACTGGAGTGATACTTCCGTCTTGACATCACACCCAATACTCTACGATTCTCAATATACCTAGTATCGGCGTACACAGAACCGGTTAAAGCCCTAGACGACCTCAACCAAAGTAAATTGATTGTCGTGAGCATTAGCGGTGCAACTCTCAGGTTAAGACCAAATACACCTACCCTGATGTCGGACTCCCATAGACACATAGTCAAACTACCAATGGGATTCTGAGGGGGCCTATCCAGAGCGAAGCTGTTTCCCGTACCTTCGGTGAAACACAACCTCCTACCGCACTTGCATAAGTATCCAATACTTAAGTATATTAGAACTACGCCGTTGTGCCCTCACAACGCGCACAAGTACGATACTAGTCTTTTACGTATTATCGATGTCCAATCTCGATGTCATAATACTCTGACTAGGGATATTTAATGATTTATCCTTCGTTGATTGATTGTCTCATATCATTCTCAATCAAGGAACAAATCATAAGGACCTCTCATCATTTATATATCTTGGTGATCTAATCACAAATAATAAGAGTGCAATTTCCTTTGTCACATAGTTAATTTATACAACAACACAATGATCTGTACAAATAGTGACGCTATGGGTCATAACAGTCCAACAATCTCCTACTTGGCCTATAGCCAGTCACTCAAGTGTTTAACATCCGAACTATGTACGGTTTGCTCAAATTGCTGAGAAAAGGTTTCGTCAGCGGATTTTATGATTATCGTCTGATGCGATTTATACGATCATCACATCGCCATGATGTATGATCCGAACGAATCAGATGAATAGTCGAAGTATGTATCTGGATCGTTGATGAGACCATTAATTCTTTAGCCTGTGCTGACGCCCAGCTCAGCTGCTAACAGAACTATATCTAATCTAATTAGATTTATTATTGACCCAGATGGCTTCTATTTCTGCCTCAGCTGCTGCAATTTATCCGCATTTGTTGTTTATTCAGTAAGAGTATCTTGCTTGGAAGATTTTCAGCTTACTGTACCGTTATTCAAACTGTATATTACCGTTTGCGACTTTCAGTCGTTTTATCGGTTTGGAAACTTGCAGTAGTGATCCCAGTCACTTCAAGTTCTCCTTCTCCACAGATTAAGACAGCATCCTTAGATCTCTAAGATTCTAATGGATGTTCTTAACATCAATCCAGTGACCATCATCTGGATTGGCCTGATTGTGAATCCATATGTTCAAAGCGTATGAGACACCAGGTCATGTACATTTTTCAATGTACAAGTTCTCGCAGAGTTTTAACAACTTAATCTATCCCAGTAGATCTTTATTCCTAGAATAAAGGTTGTCACTCCCAAGAATTCTACGGAGAATTTTCTCGAAAGCCAAGCTTTCGTCGATTATTTTATATGGGTTTTTCATTTCCAAGAAATGACATATAATATCATTATTTTATTAAAGGACATTCTTGTCAGTGCGCTCCCACTAACCTTCTTATATACACAAGAATCATTTTCGTTTTGAATTAAATCATAAACCATTATGATTACATCAAAACATTGATTCTAAGAACCTAATGCTTGCTTCAATCCAATCATGGATCGAATAACCTGCAAACTTTATTTGCTGGTTTTAGTATGACAAAATCGTCAGGATGTTATAAACATCCTCCAAAGGGTTTCCGTTTAAGGAAAGCGATTTTGATCATTAACTGACACATTTCATAAATGAAACGTGCAGCTACTGCAAGCATCATCCAAATGGATTTACCGTGGCAACAGGTAAAAGGTTGAACCGTAATCAACACAATGTTGATAACGATACCTTTCCGCTACAAGCCTAGCTTGTACGTTGGTATGTTGCCATCCATGTATGTCTCCCTTGAAGACTTATGCAGTACCTATAGGCACAATGCCTTATCTTTTACATCAACTAGTGTCCAAACATAGTTGTATACATGGAATCCATTTTGGACTCATGGCACTTTGCCATAACGGAAGTCGATACCTTGTATCACCCCTTCTTACGTAGTCGGTTGGTATACCTTAACAAGATTGACATCTTTATGAGGTGAGATCAGAAACCCATACCCCAGGTTGTTTTCTGATTCTCTCCGATCTACGCAATTTCTTGTGTATACGAAGATTAACGGTATAGTTTCATCCTTGATGAACTATTTTTGTTCCATTAAGGACTTCGTGCCAGAAACAGTATTACTCCGATTTTCATCGAGTTATACCGTCCTCCCACTGACCACTGCATATCGGTAATCCTCTAAGGAAGACCGCATGGCGAGCAACAATTACAATTGTTCCATAGTGAGATGTATAAGTACTATACTTATGGTTTTCCCTAGGATAACCTATATTTGGCACTTATCCGATTTGGGTTCTAGTTTGGTATCATCCAAACGTAAGCCTAGCATACCCAAATCTACAGGAGTGTGAAACCCAATTTCTTTCCCGTTCATATTTAATATGAAGTCTGTCAAACAGAATTTACATGGAACCTTATTCAAAATAAGTTTTGCACTGTTAATGCTTATCTTTGAAGCAAAAGGTAGCTCAGAGCGACTCATGATTAACCTTATCATGTCCAACAAAATTCGGTTTCTCCGTACGGACACACCGTCAAACTGACGTGTCTCAGGAGGAGTCCTCATTTGAAAGAATACTATACTCTTTCAAGTATATTTGAAACTTATTGCTTAAGTATTTTTCCATTTACGGTCTTACCGTGACGGTTTAATACTTTTGCCGATCTATTTGTCTATTTCGTGTCGAAACTCTAAAAGTTTCCGATTTGTGTTCTTTAAAAGAAACACATAACCATAACGTGATGCCACATCCGTTAAGGTCACGAAACATTCATTTCCACATCTAGCCTAGCTAGATATGGGCCCACTTACTTCACTATGAATAGGGCTATCAGATCGGTGGCACTTGCACTTTTACCAAGTAGTAAATGGTTTTAGGTACCTTACCTAATAAACTAGATTCGTAGACTTTATTTGATCAGTCAAATCAGTCCTAGTACCCACTCTTCAAAAGTGTGGATGTACGACTCTTGTTTAATTGTGTCCCAGACAACAATGCCACAATTAGTTTCATCTGATCAGATCAGTATGAGCTATCAGTTTGTCATATTATATGTTCGAGATTTTATTTATATTCAAAATATAAATACTGTTATTCACATCTAATGTGTTTATCTCAATATCATCTTTATACAATAAAACACTTTAGTGTTCTAGAATATAAAGGTTATCTGCAACAGATTGAACACTGATATAGAGATAATGTTTCTAGTCAAACTAGTTACATTATAACAGTTTCCTAATTTAGGTACATACCCGAAGGTAGTTCCTAAACTTAGGTATCTACGGTCGAAACAGTGACTTTCGTCCCGTTTCCGATTCGCAGATTAACCTCAGCTTGAAGTCATTATCCTGCTCACAGCAGATTCTGAACATCAATACATATATTTTATGTACCATACTAAGTATTTTAAAATCCAATTTTAATACTAGAATGGACATAATTTTGACAAACATCCTTAAAGTCAGAGCCTTGCCCTTTCTTTAATTCCTTCGTGTCTTCATATCCAAACGACAGCCACTTCGGGATATGTCCTTTATCTTCCCAGAAGATAATAACGATATTGCCTTTACCCCTTCTCAATATTTCAGAAGTCTTTGGCCAAGCCTTGGATTTCTAGAATATTGACGTAAAGTGCGCCTTGCGCTACTTAACTAATTGCAGTTTGACTTTATCTCCTTGAGATTAGTCATTAATTCTCCAAGAATTATTAATTGTAAAATATAATACTTCTTAAATCTAAACATAGATTTATTACAAGTATATTGAATTAAGCATTAAAGTCATCATCACATAAATCTTCCAAAGATTATGCTCTACTGTTTGCTTAATTCTGGCTTTAGGCATAATAGGTTATTTTATCCAATAAAGTAACTTATTATTATTTCCAGGACCATCCTGAAATTTCATTCCAATTAGAAAATTAAACCATTTAAATATTATCTTCCAAGATTATATTTAAATGTCCAACTTTCAATGTTTCTTGATTTTAATAGTCCAACTATTCAATCAATTATTTCCGGTACTATTTATCATAATGATTACAATAATCCATATTTCAATCAACTATAATATTAATTCAATTATATTGATTACTATAATCCAATTATAAAATCAACTATTTATTGAATTTATTTGAATATAGTCAAACTATATTAATTAAAACAACATTAAATATTAGTCCAACTAATACTTTTAATTATTTGACGAGTGATATTTGTTTGAGCGCGTATGGCGAGTAATTGAACGAATATTGCAAATTCAATTCTTACCTCTCACTATTTTTCGGCGAGCCTCTAACCCTCTGTCGAGTACTCGGGAAACCGTGTTTCCTAGTAGGCTAGGATCCCGTTAAATGTCACACAATCTTGACTTTGGCCAACAAATTGTATGATAATTAACTAGGTAGATCTCTAAGATCAATTGGATCAATCCAATTCCTAGGTCCGGTAGGTGGACTACCAAGTCCGAAACATATATCGTATATATGCCTATATATCCAATATGTACCCTAACCGTTTTCCTCTGAATCAACTAGGCCTTGGCTTTGGCACAACAAACCTAATGATCCCAGTCAAGCGCGACCCATTGACCATGGAAAGCTTCGTAATCAATGTCAAGTGACAAGAAGCGGTCTTGACTTTGGCCAACAAACCACAACTTGGACAAGACACCGATATGGAACAAAACTCTCGTGATTCAACACACTCTTCGACGGAAAAAGGGCTTGACTTTGGCCAACAACCCAATGCCAATCTCGGATCTTGAGTAAGAAACACTCAATGGAAGGAAAAACGCATGATATTGAGCGAGGGTTTTTCGCGTGCAAATTGGCTACCAATTTATTATCTTTGTTAAGGTCTCATCATCATACACCCTTAAACATGCATTCTAAATACATAATAAAGCGCATATGAAAATAAATAATAATGATATGCGGATGGATACTTAACACATTGATCCTAGATCAAATCTCCCTTTCTCTCTCAAGCTAGCACTTGTATTACTTCTACCCGTTACACTACACTTCTAAAGAAACCTCATTTACATTGAGGGGAATAGGTGAGAAGAGAATACAAAGAGAATAGAGGTGAAAATGCTGGACACGCAGGTCCAATTTAATAAATCAAATTTATTACAACAATTTCCAAAATTGCCCTTACCCGACTAATATCCATCCGATATACATTATTCATTCATCACAACCATGTATTCACACAAAGCATGTTATCAATCAATCTAATCAAATTAATTAATCTGATAATTAGTGATCATCCAATGTTCAAACAACGATTTGATTTTGTGCGAGTCAAACTCGTTTTGCGAATAAGTACTCAAAGTACAGATTCTCGAATTAAATTAAACTACGTCATTAAATCCAATTTAATATGCATTCAATTCTAATTCGTTATTTAATTCCAAATTAAATATCACACTTTAATAATAAACCTTTTACGACTTAAATTCCAAATTTAATCGTAACGCGTCTCAAAGACCGATTAACGTCCAACGTCAATTCAATTAAAGTCTAATGGGCTTTTAATTGATTTCTTAAGGCGTGGACTTTTGGTCAACTCGGGTCAAACCGAATAACCAAAATCCAATCCGGGATTTACCCCATAAGCCCATAATCAATCTTGGCCCATTAGGCCCAATAAACTTTAAAGGTTCATTAAGTCGCAATTGGGCTTAACGGAAGTGGTTTTGGGCCCATTTGGATCCAATCCATTTGGCCTAAACCAACTTTGTACAACAAAGCCCAATAAGCCCATTTACAACTTTAAAAGCCCAAATCCAATTAAAGCCCAATTAATTAAATTCATAAAATCCAATTTCATAATATAATTAACCTAAAGTGCAAATCATGATTAATCACCTAGATCGATATTTCCGAAACATCAAATTAGTCCAATTAATCATGCTTAACATCATCATCACATGTCCAACACATTAATGAAAAATCAAACCCATTTACATGCTTCTATGTCTCGGCCAAGGAAGGTAATTTTGTTCGATTTGAATTCAATCCGATTAATTACACAATCGACAACGAATTAACTTCCCGAATGATTTCATACACATCTAATGTTCATAAAATCAAAAATTCCAAGACAAATTAGGGCATATCCAATTCGGCCAAGGTGAGAATTTGGGGATTTTTGTTCAATTCAAAATTAAATCCAATTCGACCTCAAATTAACATCATCCACAATGATTCCAATTCATCCAATGAACCAAAATCAAAAATTCCAAGAACTCCATACATTCATCACATTCGGCCAACACATAAAATATTGTGGAAAAATTATTCCAAATGAATTTTCAACAAATTGATCCAACCAATATGCAATTAAACATGTTATAAGCATACTCAAACAATCAATTCATTCAAATCATGCTCAAAACAAATTTACCCAAATTTTTAAGCCCTAAAATTTCATGCTTGCACCTAGGCTCTGATACCATTGTTGGTGATTATCTAGGTCCCAAGATCATTAAACAAGCATGAAAAAGTGTTGAATACATCTCAAAGGAGTTGTGGAATACTCACATCGATCGGTTGAGACGATTGAAGACGAACAAAACCAATTTTGGATCCTCCAAGGTGGCGCCAATGACAGCAGTTCACAGCCCACTGTTTTCGGTTTTCTTCATCTTTTGAGCTTCGAATCTTCGTCGAACGATTCCCGGCTCAAGGGTAAGTGTCCCTAACACCTTCATATGTCTCTCGGGAGTGTGCTAGCTCGCTTGGGTTTGCCATAAAACCCTCAAATAGCCACCATTGTTCATGCCATTTTCCGGCAGTTCACTGCCCTCTTGGCGTGTGTGAATGGGAGAAGAAAGAGAGAGGAGAGATGTGTTTGGTTGATGCAATTTTGTGTGTTATATACACACATATTAATTTCATATTCATTTTTCATTTGAATTGGCTTTAAGTCAAACCATTAAAGCTCACAACAACACACATCACTCACATCAACTATTCATAGTCACTTTATTAAAGTGACATGTCTATCAATCAATCAATCACACATCAATCAATCAAATGTCACATCACTCAAAGTGATGTTTGATTTGACGCTTTGATGTGATGAATGACTTGACGCTTGATGTGACTTGCGTGCCGCATTCGAATTCGAAATACGAATGCGCTCGCAATCACACTCGGGCTCGGGTTCGTTAATTCCAAATTAACGATTTATCCGTTGCGTCGTAATTAAATGATTACGCCTAGCGAATTCACTATTCACGTCGCTAACGAATTAATTCCAAATTAATTCGTTCGCCCGAATTAAAATCCAATTTTAATTCCGCGTCGAAATCTAATTTCGTTTAATATATCAAATATATTAATTTACCGATTAATTCCAAATTAATCGTTATCTCTCTTTTATTGATATTTTATCCTAGATAAAATTTATCCGAAATTAATCCAGATTAATTTTCTCTCTCATCGAATTAATCCCAGATTAATTAAAGTGAGGGTCATACTTCATCGGTGTATCATTGGGACGCGACCCAAGAGATCCCCGGATATGTTGGCAGTAAATCGGGTCGTCGGACTATCCGAACATGTACGTACCAAGTACTACGTTTTACCGATTCACAAGACAAGGTTGGCTTCTAGCAAAGCGCCATGCCTACCCAATTCTCCGAAAATATTCTTACAGGAATATGTGATCTATATCAAGCGTAGTATACTATAGTATTGCGTATTTCGATCCAGTATCGGACTGTCACGTGCTAGGCCTGGGGCTGGAGTTGTGTCTGCATCGTACGAAGCACATGTCGGATGTCTGGTAACTAGTCTCTACAATCGGATATACATGACCTAGTCATAATATCCTGATGGCCGCGCAGCACTTAAGAGTACTAATACCGTATCCTACGTGACATCATCTCCACTATGACTGGAGTGATACTTCCGTCTTGACATCACACCCAATACTCTACGATTCTCAATATACCTAGTATCGGCGTACACAGAACCGGTTAAAGCCCTAGACGACCTCAACCAAAGTATTGATTGTCGTAAGCATTAGTGGTGCAAGTCTCAGGTTAAGACCAAATACACCTACCCTGATGTCGGACTCCCATAGACACATAGTCAAACTACCAATGGGATTCCGAGGGGGTCTATCCAGAGCGAAGCTGTTTCCCGTACCGTCTGTGAAACACAACCTCCTACCGCACTTGCATAAGTATCCAATACTTAAGTATATGAGAACTACGCCGTTGTGCCCTCACAACGCGCACAAGTACGATACTTGTCTTTTACGTATTTATCGATGTCCAATCTCGATAATACTCCGACTAGGGATATTTAATGATTTATCCTTCGTTGATTGATACTGTCTCATATCATTCTCAATCAAGGAACAAATCATAAGGACCTCTCATCATTTATATATCTTGGTGATCTAATCACAAATGATAAGAGTGCAATTTCCTTTGTCACATAGTTAATTTGTACAACAACACAATGATCTGTACAAATAGTGACGCTATGGGTCATCACTGTCCAACATAGTCGCTATCAGGCCGATCCAGGTGATGGTCACTGGAAGGCGGTTAAGACATCCTTAAGTATCTTAGACGAACTAAGGATGCTTTCTTAATTTATGGAGTGGAGAACTTGAGTAACTGGGTATACCGATGCAAGTTTCCAAATCGATAAAGACGACTCTAAGTCACAATCCGGGGGTACATCTCTTTGTTTGAACAACGGAGAGTAGTAGTAAGCTGGAAATCTTCCAAGCAAGAGACTGTTGCCGATTCAACAACAGAAGCGGAGTATATTACTGCAGCTGAAGCAGCAAAAGAGGCCATTTGGATCCGTAAATTCCTAATTGGATTAGGAGTAGTTCCGTTAGCAGCTGAACCCGTTCCATTATTTTGTGACAATAACGGGGCGTATAGCGCAGGGTTAAGGAACCACGGTCTCATCAACGATCCAAGCATGTTCTTCGACGTTTCCATATGATTCGTGAGATCATACATCGTGGCGATTTGAATATCGAGAAGGTCGCATCAGATGACAACATTACAGATCCGCTGATGAAAGCTATTTCACAACAAAAATTTGAGAAACATATACATAGTTCAAGTGTTAGATGCTTGAGTGACTGGCTATAGGCCAAGTGGGAGATTGTTAGACAATTATGACCCATAGCGTCACTGTTTGTAAAAGACATTGTGTTTTTGTACAAAATTGACTATGTAGTATTGAAATTGCCTTTTATCATTTCGTAACTTATTTACTTTGATACATAAATGGGTAAAAGTCCATATGATTAGTTCCGGATTGAGATGATATGAGACAGTATCAATCCATAAAGGTTTAATCATTAAATATCCCTAGTCGTAGTATTATAGAGTGGACATCGATAATGCGGAAAAGACTAGTATTGCACTTGTGCGCGTTGTGAGGGCCTAATGTCATAGTTCTCATATGTTTAAGTATAGGATACTTATGCAAGTGTGATAGGAGGTTGTGTTTTATCGATGGTACGGAAAACAGCTTCGCTCTGGATAGAACCGCGGAATCACATTGGTAGTATATATATGTGTCTATGGGAGTCCGCGTCAGGGTAGATGTATTTGGTCTTAACCTGAGACTTACATCGCTAATACTTGTGACAATCGGTAAACTTTGGTTTTGGTCGTCCAGGGCTTTAACAGGTTCTGTGTACGCCTCTATTGGGTTTATCGAGAATCGTAGTGTATTGGATGTGATGTCAAGACGGAAGTATCACTCCAGACATATGGAGATGATGATCATGCAGGGATTCATAACTCGTTCTCTATTGTGTTGCAACCATCGGGATAATATGACAAGGTCATGATTATCTGATTCAAATAAACTAGTTGTTTGATATCTGATATGTGCTTCGTAGGGGGCAGACACTATTCCAGCCCCAGGCCTAGCACGTGACATCTGATACTGGATCGTAATACGAGATACTAGGTATTCTACACCTGACATAGATTATATATTCCAGTAAGAATATTTCTGGAGAATTGGGTAGGCACGGTGCTTTGCTAGAAGCCAACCATGTCTTGTAAATCGGTAAGCACGTGGTACGAGGTACTCACTTTATCGGATAGTCCGATAACCGGATTTACTGCCAACATATCCAGAGATCTCTTGGGTCGCTTCCCAAAGATTCACCGATGACAGTTGACTTAAATTAGAATTAATCTGGGATTAATTTAGAGAGAGAAAATTAATCTGGGATTAATATGGGCTTTATTTAATCTAGGATTAAATGTGTTCAGTAGAGAAAGAACTCAATTAATTTGGAATTAATCGGTAAAATAAATTTAATAGTTAGATTTGATTTTTCTATTTAATTTATTCAAATGGGCTAAAATTAATATATCGGATATATTAAAATGAGTTGGATTTCATTATGAGATTAAAGTCGGACTTTAATACGAACGAACGAATTAATTTAGAATTAGTTCATGAACGACGTTCGTAATATATTTGCGAGGCATCGTTATTTAATTAAATTAGATTTAATTATTTAGCGACGAAGGTTCGTTTAATCGGATTAAACGGAATCGAGCTGCGGCAAATGTTCGTAGAGATATTTGAATTTTGAATTCAAATATTTGGAGCCCATGTGTGGTAAGTGTACCTACCACCCAACTACCTTGTTTTACTTTTTGAAAAACCATTTACCCACATCTACCTAGTTTAGGGTAAATAATGAAATGGTTTTACCAAAAGGTGAAAAACAAAAAAGGGATCTCTACACTTTTGTAACATATATTCTTCATTAGATGAAAAAGCATAACAAAAAAAACAAGAAAACCCTAGACAACTCTCTAAAGTGGCCGAACCTTGCTCTCCTTTTCTCTCTTGGATTTTTTTTCAAATCAACTAAAAGCTAGCACTTTGGAAGTTAACAAAGGAGATAGAGAAACTACTCAAAAGATTGGAATCATCATAAAGGTTGGATCTTGGAGATCTTCCTCTCAAAATTTTTAAACCTCTATCCATTCAATGTAAGTTTATTCCGCATCTTATAATGATCATATTATATATTTTTCATGCTTATTAGATCCTATGAATGTTCCAGGTACACTAACAGAGAAGTCCTCCCAGAAATTATTCCTCTGCTCCGTTCACATCCTCACTATTGTTATCCCATATCCCCAGGCAAAAGGCTTGGTGGTCAAAGGTTTTGAGGAAAATGTTTTTGGGTAGGCCGGAGCTAATCATATAGTTAGGTGGTGGGACAGAGTGATAGATATGTAGGGGGTTTATGTGTGTGTTGGGTTGCTCTTTTTCTAGGTCGGGTATTTTGTGGGAGTCTATGAGATCCTGGATTTCATGTCTGAGGCGGGCACAGCTGTCGGGGTCATGGCCTTTTTGCTAGTGGTAGTGATAGTAAAGGTTCAGGTTGAGGTGTGGCGGTGGAGGGTGTGGAAGTGGTTTAGCTTCTAAGGGTTTTAGGAGTCCTTGTCTCGTCAACTTCTCAAGCACCTTAGACAAAGGCCTACCAAGGTTAGAAAAATACCGGTTTCTGATGGCGCCAACCTCAATAGAAACGGGCTTGGTACTTGATGGTCCTCCAACAGTCTTCTGTTTAGGCCATAAAACTTCATATTCTTCGCTTATTCTTCCTCAATGTCCATGACAGTCTCCCTCAACTGTCGAAAATCAGTAATCATAGAAGTCATCATCCTTAGCTTGCCATAAAAAGAGGGCTTGGTGCTCTTGATGATCATTTTGATCTGATCTTTCTCCGAGGGCCGAGTTTTCATCTTTAAAAGCTGGCTTCTCCAATGATCTACATAATCCTTGAAGCTCTCCTCCGGTTTTTGTTTAGTATTCTCCAAATCTCTAAGTGACAAGTCGATCTCCAAATCCATGACATACTGATTCAGAAAGGCCTCTACTAATGCCCTCCAATCATCTTTGGCTTTTCTCTCAAGGCCGTGATATCATACTACATGTGCCCCCTCAAGCGACATCATGAACATCTTTTGAACCTGACGCTTCAACAGACCCACTAAACTCATCACATAAACATACTATCGGAGATGGACCCTCGGGTCCCTGTTCCCATTGAACTTGGCTATATCAGGCATCTTGAATTGAGCCGACAGCTGCTCCTCAAAAGTCATCGCCTCATAGTCTAGCAAATCTTCATGCTTACCTTCATCTTACGGGTAACTGACTCTACCTGATCCCTAGTTTCTACAACTCTGCCTGAAACCCGGCTATCCTTCCTGCGGCATACTCAGCCATGTAATCATCAAAAATAGGGATATCATCACTCAATCTGTTCGGAGGCCCTTCACGCCTCATATTCTCAGAGCCTCCTCCATCGCGGGGCACGACCATATTAGCCATAGCAGTGGTCAAAGCTTGCAACTGCTTGGTAACTATAGTGAGACTAGTCTCTAGCTGATCCATACGAGATCCCTCATTCTCTGACTCGCTCATGTTCGCTAACGGCTTTTTGACGAGTCTTCCCTCTTCCCTAACCTAACGGTTATCTATTGTGGCTTTTAAAATTGTGAGTCAGCATGTATGCGTGCGATTCATGGAATATATAAGCCCGTCAAGGTTTTCATACAAGTTGGCCCATTATCATTTCAAAGCATTCAACCATACTATTGCGAGGTGCAAACTTGTCCAAGTTGAAAAAGGCCAAACATGTTTACACTTTCATGATAACGTGGCTAAATAACTTCAAATGATACGGGGCCCAAACACAAAGTGGCCCATTGGTATTTTAGAAGCTTTTGGCCTAATTGTCATAAGGTCCCTAGTTTAAATAGCCCAACAAGCCCATACCTCATGATAAAAAGTCCAACTAAATCCGAATGATGATTTTCCCAAACACAAGCATAAAATGTGGTTTCTATAGGTCCTACAATTATGGTTCACATGCGACTTTATAGAAGTATAGACAAAGGTTCTCTCCGGTGAAGGGTTGCCCACAACTAGGTCTCCCCACTCAAGGGTTCGAGCGACCAAGTGAGCGTACCTTTTTTATACGCTAAGGTACGTGCCAACGAGTGATAATATATGAATGACTGTCAAATGGATTTCTTATTGAAGATTCCCCCGAAGGAGGTGGAGTGAACTCTCTTAAGTACCCTTTCCTCCTAGGCTCTTATCGCCTTGGTGATAGGAATAAACAATAGGTCCTCCAAATTAGTCCATCACGGTAAGCTTCGAGTAAATGATTATCTAGGTGCCTTCACAGCTTTTCCTTTCAGCTAGAGAAAGGTAGTGAATGAAGGAAGACACCAAACCATTACCTAGTTCTAATAATGCATTTGGTTAAACCCCTCGGACCTAACCCACTTACAGACACAGTTAACTAAAGAGAAAATCACAAACATTACAAGACATTATTTCGGGGCCGATTCTCTATCCCTATTAGAGTCGCCAGACTGTAGGACACAGAAATTGGCGACGCTGTTCTAGGCTTGCGGCCCGATCAAGAGTACGGAGTATCCCGCGGGGGACTAAACTGAAGAATAAAGGAGTCGCCACCCAGCATGAACTGGGAAATGATTTAAGGCTGCACTCACCACTCGCAAGGGAAGACCTCAAACCGTTGGGTTCGGAATGGTCCCTTACTTATACTACTTGAAATGAACGGATTCGCGCAATAATATGACCAAGTCTACGCAACATACACATGCAAGAATAACCTATATCTAAGTTTGCATAAAACCTACATCTAAGTTTGTATACAACCTATATCTAAGTTTGCATACAAACTATATCTAAGTTTGCATGCATAAAAGTAAATAAGTAAAAGCAAGCATGCAATCTCATGAACACATTAAGTTGATAAATGCGGAAATATGAATAAATAATAAAAATCTAAACATAAACATTAAAGAGATACAATTAAGTTCCTAACGCGAAAGAAATAACAAAATCATGCGTGGAGATAATGTGCTATTTCTAACGAACCATGGATAAACACAAGATTATATAAAACAAAATATGTGTGTTTCATAAGTAGTACGTGGAGTTGTATCCTAAGTACAGACCGTACTACCGTCCATTCGGATTCTGCTACTGAATTTACGTATGAGTTTCCATCTGATATACCATGAGAGATAACACAAAATCATTCATCCAACAACAATAACATACATAAACCAACAAGATGCATGAATGAAAATAAATAAAAGGGTGCCCTCATGTCTTACATTTTAAGTCGCCTCTAGAAAGTGCGTTACGCGGCCGTCGGAAGGGTTAATGCTCCGCAACTTTTCCGATTCACCGATTCAATGTTTCCTTCGTTTTTTTGGGCTACTATTTTTGCTATTTTTACTGTTGTTTTTACTATTTTTGCTGCTGTCTTAGGGTGCTGATTTTTTGGTAATTAAGGGGTGTTTTTGGGTTGCAGTTTTAATGAATTATGGGGTGTTTGGGGCGCAGTTTACGTGAATTAGGGGGCTATTTGGGGCTGTATTTGGCGTGAATTAGGGGCTTTTCTTGTTGCTGTTTGGCGTGAATTCAAGGGTGTTTTAGGGACTGTGTATGCGGCAACAGAGAGCTGTTTTTTGTTACTATTTGGCGTGAATTCAAAACTGATTTAGGGACTGTTTCACGACAATGCAGTGGGCTATTTTCTTATTTCTTGGGCGTGAATGTGCTAGCTAGGGGTTTTAAGGTTTGGTTTGTGCTCCTGTAGGGCACAGAAATCGGCGACGTTGTTCTAGGCTCGCGGCCTAGTTGGGAGTACGGAATAGTCCGTGTGAGACTAAACCGGAGAACAAAATGGAGTCGCCACCCAGTGTGAACTTTGACAAATATTTAAGGCCGCACTCACCCCTCGCAAGGGAAGACCTCAAAGCATTGGGTTCGGAATGTTCCCTTACTTATGCCACTTGTAATGAAATTATTTGTGCAATATCTTAACCGAATCTACGTAACATATATATGCTTAAGAGTAACTTAGATCTAGTTCAAATTCATCAAAGTAAATCCTATGTCTAAGTTCGCATGCTTTAAAAGTAAGTCAATGTAACGGCAAGCCTATAATATCACAAAACGAGCATGTTAAATCATCCAACGCAACGAATATATGAATAATCACTTAATTGGAAACGTAAACTAAATTCATAATGTGAAAGTAAAGAACTAAATAAAGCATAGAAAAATAACATAATCACACTTAAAAAAAATAAATAACATACTAGACTAAATCATGCTTAAAGAATAAATAGCATACTAGGAACCTAATCATGCTCGAATACAAGATTAGATGACTCAAAACATGTGTGTCTCTTTAGCGGTACGTGGCATTGTATCCCGAGTACAGACCGCACTACCGTCCATTCGGATTAGGCTACGGAATTTACGTCCGGGTTTCCATCTGATATACCGCAAGAGAGAACACATATTCCATTCTTCCGGAAATCACATCATGCACCAATCCACAATACTCATGCGAAATAAAGTAATAAAAAAAATAAAAAAAATAAAGGAGAATAAATAAAAAGGGTACCCTCAGGTCTAAACTCTTTTGTCGTCTCTCGAAAGCGCGTTACATGGGCGTCGGAAGGATTGATGCTCCGTAACTCTTCCGGTTCACTAATCCAACATTTTTCCTCGCTGTTTTCGCTATTTGAGCTGCTGTTTTTTCTCTGTTTCGCTACTGTTTTCAAGGTAGTTTCTGGTCACCATTTTGAGGTAATTAAAAGACTGTTTTGCGTCTTTTTGGAGGGTTAGGGGCTGTGGTTTTTATCACTGTTTTGGGCAATTTTGATGCAGTTTTCAGTGCAGTTTTGGGGCTGTTTGGGGGCGATTTCAGGGGTCAAATATGCCGCAAAAGGGGAAGTTCTGTGAGTGTAATTTGCGGGCAGTTTGGGCTATTTTTAGTGGTGATATGCGGCAGTAAAATGGGTGAACTGGGGGTCAGTTATGCGGCTGTTTCAGGGCAGTGAGGGATGCGGTAATTCAAGGTTCTTGGTGATGGTGTGGTGCGGTAATGGAGGACAGTTTCCAAGGGCTGTGGGTATTTCCTCTTTCACGGTAATGGGAGACAGTTTTTTGTGCTTTTGGGCGTGAGAGTGAGCTAGGTTTATTTTGTGTTTTCGTAAGATTGAGCTAGGGCTTTAATGTGTTGGTGGAGGGTTCTTTTTATAGGCAAATGGATGGGTCTATCCTTGTTTGAAAAGGAAAGAATTTTTGTAATTAATGGGAGATATTTTTAATTATTGTGTGATTAGGAAAAATCTTTTAATTAGGGAAGTGATTTGATTTAATTTGAATTATTCTTTTTTAGTTAGGGATATGATTTGACTTAATTAGGGAAGGGGTCTATGAGATTTCTTTAATTTAGGAAGGGGATTTGGCTTGATTTATGCATGTGTTTAATGTGTGTTTTGTTATTTAAGAAGGTGCATTGGTCGTGTGGCTTAAGTCTTTGGGCGTGTGGGCTTGGTCCATTTAGTGGGCTTCGGTGTTTGGTTTAATGGGGTACGGGCTTGGTGTGTGTCTTGTGGGGTTTTGGGCAAAGGATGTGTTTTGAAACGGAGCTCCAACAAGCAAACCCGAAGCTAATCCAGCGAATTAAATCCAATAATGTGTCAATTCTTGACTATTTCCTTCCGACGTCCGTTTCCCGCGGCTTCTACAATCTAAAGCTGTAGTGTCTCCATACGAGACTCATCATGGAGAATTATATGTACGAATACAGTGCCTACAATCGCCCCCACTTTGATGGGACTTATGCTGTGTGTGACAATGACAATCCTATCAAAGTTTGTGCAATGCATATTTACTTACCTAGCTCGCCAGCTGCCACTTGACTTGCCTGTTATGATGAGTTGAGTTGATTTTGTTGCGCCATACCCCGTGTGCTAAACCCCATACCCGAGGTGCCGCGGTTGCATCTCCATACCCAGAGTGTCGTAGTGATATCTCCATACCCAGAGTGTCGTACCTGGCAAGTTAAACCTCATATCCAAGGTGTCGCGGTTGCATCCCCATACCGAGAGTGTCGCAGTAATATCTCCATACCCGGAGTGTCGTACCTGGCATGCTAAACCTCATACCCGAGGTGTCGCGGTTACGTCTCCATACCCTGAGTGTCGTAGTAATATCTCCATACCCGGAGTGTCATACCTGGCATGCTAAACCCAATACCCGAGGTGTCGCGATTGCGTCTCCATACCCAGAGTGTCGCAGTAATGTCTCCATACCCGGAGTGTCGAACCTGACATGTTAAACCCCATACCCGAGATGTCACGGTTGCGTCTCTATACCCAGAGTGTCGCAGTGATATCTCTCTACCCGGGGTGCCTTACCTGGCAAGCTAAACCCCATACCTGAGGTGTCGCGGTTACGTCTTCATACCCAGAGTATCGCAGTAATATCTCCATACCCGGAGTACCGTACCTGGCAAGCTAAACCCCATACCTGAGGTGTCACGGTTGCTTCTCCATACCCAGAGTGTCGCAATAATATCTTCATACCCGGAGTGCCATACCTGGCAAGCTAAACCCCATACCCGAGGTGTCACGGTTGCGTCTTCATACTCGGAGTGTCGCAATAATATCTCCATACCCGGAGTGTCATATCCAACAAAACTGATCTGATCTTGATGTGTCTCCATACTCGGAGTGTCATACCCGGTAAGACTGATCTGATGTTGATGTGTCTCCATACTCGGAGTGCCATACCCGGTAAAACTGATGTTGTGTCTCCATACCCGGAGTGCCATACCCGGCAAAACTGATATTGTGTGGGCCTCAACCCCAAACTGATACTGATGTTTATCTCCATACCCGGCAAAACTGAGTGCCATACCCGGCGTGCTGATGATGTCTAGGCCTCAAGCCTGGGACTCATCTCCGAAATCGATACTATTGTGGGCCTCGCCCCTAGAGTGCCATATCCGGCAAGACTAATACTAATGATGATGTGGGCCTCGCCCCCAGAGTGCAATACCCGGCAAGATTAATACCAGTGATGTGATGATTCATTTCAACATATCACTATCTTTCACGAGATAATCCTAATATCTAAACATATTTATTTCCTCAACGAATGCTTCGCGTCGAAACTTGAGAACCTTCAAAGTACTTGATACACTCAATTCCGATTGTCAGAATAGGTGATCTGAATTAGACTCATAGTGTGTGTGTGCCAAGGCTCTTTCGCAGCTTAATCCTTAAGTAGGCCAACTCGATGATTTCGTCTAGATGTCTTGATTGTTGGACAGTTATGACCCATAACGTCACTATTTGTACATATCATGGTGTTGTTGTACAAATTAACTATATGACAAAGGAGATTGCGCTCTTATCATTTGTGATTAGATCACCAAGATATATAAATGATAGGAGGTCCTTATGATTTGTTCCTGGATTGAGAATGATATGAGACAGTATCAATCCACGAAGGATAAATCATTAAATTTCCCTAGTTAGAGTATTATCGAGATTGGACATCGATAGATACGTAAAAGACTAGTATTACACATGTGCGCGTTATGAGGGCATAACGGCATAGTTCTCATATATTTGGGTATAGGATACTCATGCAAGTTTAATAGGAGGTTGTGTTTTACCGATGGTATGAAAAACAGCTTTGCTCTGGATAGACCCCCTCGGAATTCCATTGGTAGTATGACTATGTGTCTATGGAATCTGAAATCAGTGTAGGTGTATTTGGTCTTAACATGAGACTTGCACCGCTAATACTTGCGATAATCAATATACTTTGGTTGATGTCGTCTAGGGCTTTAACTGGTTTCTGTGTACGCCTCTTCTGGGTATATCGAGAATCGTAGTGTATTGGGTGTGATGTCAAGACGAAAGTATCACTCTAGTCATAGTAGAGATGATGATCGATAGGTATACAGAACTGGTTCTCTAAAAAGGTTGCAACTGTTGGGATAATATGACTTGGTCATGATTATCCGATAATAAAGAGACTAGTTGCTTGTCATCCGATATATGCTTCGTACGGGGCAGACACTGAACCAGTCACAGGCCTTGATGTGATCATCCGATATTGGATCGAAATACGCAATACTACATATACTACGCCTGATACAGATCTTATATTCATGTAAGGATATTCTGGAGAATTGGGTAGGCATGGCGCTTTGCTAGAAGCCAACCTTCTCTTGTAAATCGGTAAAATGTAGTACTTGGTACTTACGTGTTCAGATAGTCGACGACCCGATTTACTGCCATCATATCCAGGGATCTCTTGGGTCGCTTCCCGAAGATTCACCGATGACATATGACTCGCACTTTAATTAATCTGGGATTAATTAGTAGAGACAAAAAATTAATCTGGGATAAATTACGGATATATTTTATCTAGGATAAAATACCATTTAAATAGAGATAAAGATTTATTTAGAATTAATCGATAAATTAATATATTCGATATATTAAACGGAATTGGATTTCCACGCGGAATTGAAATTAGATTTTAATTCGGGAGAATGAATTAATTTAGAATTAATTCGTTAGTGACGTGAATAGTAATTATGCTTGACATGATTATTTAATTAAATTAGATTTAATTACGATGCAATGGAGAATTCGTTAATTTGAATTAACGAACCCGAGCCTGAGATTGTTTGCGAGCGCATTCGCATTTTGAATTTGAGTGCGGCACGCAAGTCAAATCAAGCGTCAAATCATTAATCACATCAAGCGTCAAACCGCTAGTCATTTCAAGCGTCAAATCACTTGTCACTTTGAGTGATGTGACTTGACAACTTGAGTGATGTGACTTGACAAACTTGATTGATGTGAATAGTGATGAAAGTGTGATGGCATGAAGACATTTAATATTTTAAATATTTAGTACTGTGTTGACTTTTTGAAAATCAAATAAAGTTTATATGTTTAATTGTTTTTTAGAAATCAATCAACATACATTTTTTCTTCCATCTCTCTCTCACTTCTTCTCCCTGTAGGACACAGAACTTGGGCGACACATGCTATTCTAGACTCAGGGCCTAGTTGAGAGTACGGAGTAGTCCACGAGGAACTAAACCGGAGAATAATGGAGTCGCCACCTGGTGTGAACTGGGACAAAGGTTTAAGGCCGCACTCACCCCTCGCAAGGGAAGACCTCAAACCGTTGGGTTCGGAATGGTCCCTTACTTCTGTCTTTGTGATGATATAATTTATGCAATAAATCAACCACATCTACTCAATAATCATGTTCAAAGGCCACTTAGATCTAATATGCTTCCGCTAAAAAATCCTAATCTAAGTTTGCATGCATGAAAATAAATCTTTAAACAACAAACACGCAATATCACACATCGAACATATTGATCCATCAAACCATCATAAACAAATAATTACTTAAACATGAATATAAACTAAACTAAATATCATGCATAAAAAAGAACTAATCACGCCTTTAAATTAAATAAAAAAACGAAATTAAAAATCATCTTAAATAATAAATAAACAACCTAGAACTATGACATGCTCAATACAAATTTGGATGAGACGAGATATGTGTATCTTAAGTGGTACGTGGTATTGTATCCCGGTGCAGACCATACTACCGTCCATTCGGAATCGGCTATGGAATTTACGTCCGGGTTCCATCCAATATACCACAAAAGGGAACACATGTCCCGCTTATCCAACAATCAAATCATGCCTCAAACGACTCTCATGCAATTATATATCAAAAATAAATAAATAAAACGAAAGAAGATAAGTAAAAGGGTGCCCTCAGGTCTAACCTCTTTTGTCGTCTCAAGAAAGGGCGTTACACGTCCGTTGGAAGGACAAATGATCCGATACTTTTTCGATTTGTTTGCTCAATGTTTTTTCCTCGTTGTTTTGATGCTTGGGCTGCTGTTTTAGGTCCGTTTTGCTGCTGTTTTGCTGCTGCATTTCAGGTCACTGTTTTGGTGATTTAGTGGACTGTTTTGGGTGATTTTGAAGGCTTAGGGGGGTGCGTTTGTAAGGATTTTTTAGGGAAACTTTATGGAGATTTTTGGGATGGTGTTTTAGTGATTTTAGGACTGTTTTGTGGGCTAAGGACGCAACAAAAACGGACCAGAACAGAAGGTGAACTGCGGCAGTTTTTCAGGTGCAGGGGGGCGTTTTAGTGGCTACTTTGGGCACTGAATTGGAGCTGTGAATGGGGGTATTTGGTGCGCTTTGGGGCTGTATTTGAGGCTTATTTTAAGGTGTTTTAGGGCTGTGAAAGGTGGCTGGAACTCAGCAATGGAGGGCTGTGTTTTAGGCTTGGGCGTGAAAGGGATTGGTGAAGAAGAGGAGATGCGGCAATGGAGATGTCTAGGCTTGGTGTTGTGGCAATGGAGGCGTTAAGGAGGGCCTTGGGCGTGTGATGGAGGCTTCACAAGGTGCTTGGACGTACTTGAGAGGGATATGTGCTAGGGTTTTGAATGGGGTGAAGGCCTCTTTTATAGGCAAAGAGAGAAGACTTTCCTAATTTGAATGGGAAAGAATCTCCTAATTGGTGTCTAACAAGGAATGGATCTCCTAATTTGTATTTGTGATTGGATTTGATTTGGTAGGGATTTGATTTGATTTCTTTTTTTAGGTAAGGATTTTACAAGATTTTAGCATGTGATAAATGTGCATATACCTAAATAAAGGCTATTTGGGCGTGAATCCCCCTCATTGGGCGTGGACTTGGTTTGACTTGGTGGGCTTGGGTATTTTGGTTTGGTTTGGGTTTGGTAAATGGTTTGTGGGGTCTTGGGCCTAAGATAAGCTTTGAAACGGAAGTCCAACAAGCAGCCGAAGCTAAACAACTCACATAAAATCCAACAAAATTCTATTTTCCAACTTTACCCTTCCAAATCTGTTTCCCGCGGCTTTCATGACTAAAGAAGTAGTTGTCTCCATACGAGACTCATCATCGGGCTGATATGCAAAAATGCAATGCCTACAGTCGCCCCCACTTTGATGGGACTTGTGCAGTGTGTGACAATGACAATCCTATCAAAGTACGTGCAATGTATTTTTACTTACCTGGCTCGCCAGCTGCCACTTGGTTTGCCGTGCTGTGTTGAGTTGATGTGATGAAGTCCATTCCCTAACTGTCACCGTGTTGTGGTCCATTCCTGAACCGATCTCCATTCTCGGAGTGTTACGGTGATGTGATTTGATGAAGTCCATTCCCGAACTGTCACCGTGTCATGGTCCATTCCCGAACCGATCTCCATTCCCAGAGTGCTGCTGTGATATGATGTGATGAAGTCCATTCCCGAACTGTCACCGTGTTATGGTCCATTCCCGAACCGATCTCCATTCCCGAAGTGTTGCTGTGATATGATGTGATGAAGTCCATTCCCGAACTGTCACCGTGTTGTGGTCCATTCCCGAACCAATCTCCATTCTTGGAGTGCCATTCCCGGCGTGCTCATTCCCGAGCTGTCCATTCCCAGACTGTCCATTCCCAGACTATATCTCCATTCACGGAGTGCCATTCCCGGCGTGCCATTCCCGGCGTGTCCATTCCCGGACTGTCCATTCCCGGACTGTCCATTCTCGGACTATATCTCCATCCACGGAGTGCCATTCCCGACGTGCCATTCCCGGCGTGCTCATTCCCGAGCTGTCCATTCCCGGACTATATCTCCATTCTCGGAGTGCCATTCCCGGTGTGCCATTCCTGGCGTGCTCATTCCCGAGCTGTCCATTCTCGGACTGTATCTCCATTCCCGGAGTGCCATTCCCGGCGTACCATTCCCGGCGTGCTCATTCCCGAGCTGTCCATTCATGGACTGTCCATTCCCGGACAATATCTCCATTCTCGGAGTGCCATTCCCGGCATGCCATTCCCGGCGTGCTCATTCCCGAGCTGTCCATTCCCGGACTATATCTCCATTCTCGGAGTGCCATTCCCGACATGCCATTCCCGGCGTGTTCATTCCCGAGTTGTCCATTCCCGGACTGTCCATTCCCGGAATATATCTCCATTCTCGGAGTGCCATTCCCGGCGTGCTCATTCCCGAGCTATCCATTCTCGGACTATATCTCCATTCTCAGAGTGCCATTGCCGGCATGCCATTCCCGGTAGAAACTATTCTTATGTAATATAGGCCTCGCCCCCGGAATGTCATTCCTGGCAGAAACTGATCTGATCTAATATGGGCCTCGCCCCCAGAATTCCATACTCGGCAGAAACTGACACTGATGTAATATGGGCCTCGCCCCCGGAATGTCATTCCTGGCAGAAACTGATCTGATGTAATATAGGCCTCGCCCCCAGAATGCCATACTCGACAGAAACTGACACTGATGTAATATGGGCCTCACCCCCAGAATGCCATACTCGGCAGAAACTAATACTGATGCTGATGATTCCTCTCAGCACATTGTAATTCCTCTGTCAAGATAATCTTTGATAACTAGATATTTTTGTCCTCAACGAATGCTTGGTGTCAAAGCCAGAGAATCTTCAAAGTACTCGATATGCTCAACTTCGATCGTCTGAATAGGTGATCCGAACTAGACTCCTTAGTGTGTGTGTGCCAAGGACTTTCCAGCTTATTCCTTAAGCAAGCCAATTCGATGATTTCGCTTCGGAGAATCGGACCATTGAGTCTAACCAACGTGAATGTCTTAATCACATTTTGTGATTACTTCAGCATACTCAACATGATATGGTCTCTTGCGTTTCACACTTGTCTTTTTCTTCTCATTTGGAACTTTTTCTTTTCTTTTTTTGCTTTTTCTCTTTTTTTTTTCTGACACACCTACCCTTTAAGGTAGCATTTCTCCTCATGGTGGTCCTAATACTCGCCCATGGGTAGCTTCACGGTTATCGGTTATAGGCGGTCTTTTTCTTTTCTTTTCTTTTTATCATCGAGACATTTATTTTATTTCCGACCATATAATATATCGTAGCGTCCGTAATCCAGGGTGGACATCCAGGAAACGGTCATTCACCGATCCATCATCTTTTCAGAAAGTCATCTCATCAACCACTCAGGCCTCCACTGTGCGATCCTGTATTCAAGTGCTTTGTGAGTCTAATCAAGATCAATCTATTCAGCATACCGGCGAAGAACACTTACAGCACTCGTCGCTTCTAAGGCCTTCTCCCTATAGCACACAATGTCATCACCGGACATATATCGAATTACCAAAGACTTCTTTCTCACTCTTTCTTCTTCTTTTTTTTTTTCACTCCTCCAAAGAATTCTTCCTCTCTACTGCCGACCATGTGGGCTTCTCCCCCGGGATCCATACCCGAAACTCAAACTCAAAGTGGGCCTCAACCCTCAGATCACCATCTTAATCTTAACACCAATGTGGACCTCAGCCCAAGGATTTCTACCCAAATTCAATACAGTGCTTTCACTGTTTCTGATTGGCTTGTCTTTGCCGTTGTCACTTTTCTGTCTTCGAAACCTGTGAATACAAAACACAAAACACAAAACACAAAAAAAGAATGCAATAATGGGTTATATATATGTATGCATGCATGAGTTTTCTTCATCCTGTCGGGTTAGGTCTTCTGCGGGTGACTATTCAGTCTTCTGTCCCTCAGGCAAAATACAGCTTTAATCTGTCAACATTGATCGGCTCGGTGAACGCATTCCCTTCCAAGGCTGACAGTCTCACTGCTCCATTTCCCATTACCTTCTGAAAAATCTATGGTCCTTCCCAATTCGGTCTGAACTTCCCTCTTGGGTCTGTCGTCGACGACTTCGATTGATTGAGTACCAAATCACCTTTCTTGATCTTGGTAGGACGCACCTTCTTGTTGAACGCTCGAGCCAGCCTCTTCTGATAGATCTGCATGTGATGCAAGGACTTCATCCTCTTCTCATCCATCAGAGCCAACTGTTCAAACCTTTACGAGGTCCACTCCTGTTCAGGAAACTCTGCTTCTGCCAACACTCGTATGGACTGTATCTCAACTTCCACCGGCAGTACCACTTCCATTCCATAAACCAAAGAATACAGCGTGGCTCCTGTTACCGTTCTCACCGATGTTCTATATCCCCACAAGGCGTATGGTAGCTTGTCGGCCCAGTCCTTGTAATTCTCAGTCATCTTCGCCAAGATTGTCTTTATCGTCTTGTTGGCTGCCTCGACTGCCCCATTAGCCTGCGGCCTGTATGGTGAGGACTTGTGATGGCCTATTCCATACTTCTGTAGCATCGCCTTGGTTTCTCCCTGAAACTGGACTCCATTGTCCGTGACCACATGGTGCGGCATACCATACCGGCAAATGAGATTTCGAGCTATAAACTTCGCCATCTACTTTGCTGTAACATTGCGGAAATATTCGGCTTCTATCCACTTGGAGAAGTAGTCTACGACCACTACTATAAAGTGATGCCCATTCGATGCATTCGGTCGAATCTCTCCGATCATATCTATTCCCCAACCTGAGAAAGGCCATGGCTCCGACAGCCCCTGTAATTCTGTGTGCGGCATGTGATTCAAATTGCCATGTGCTTGACAATCGTGACAATGCTTTACCAGTTTCGCACAATCAGATTCCATGGTTGACCAATAGAAACCTTGCCTCACAATCTTGCGAGACAAGTTCAATCCGTTCATATGCGGCCCACATACTCACGCATGTACTTCTTCCATCACCTTTTGAGCTTCTTCTCTCTTCAAGCATTTTAGCTGAATCCCATTTGCCTGCCTCTTGTAGAGTTCTCCCTTCAGACTCACGTACTGAGAAGCTAATTTCTGAATGGCCACTCGGTCTTTTCTGTTTGCTTCCTTTGGGAATTCCCCACGCTCCAAATACCTCTGTACATCATAATACCAAGGTTTCCCATCATTGACCTCTACTTCCAATATTCTCTCAATATCATAGGTTGGCTGGCTTGCTGTTGTCAACACAAGCGATCTCATCACCCGCTTCTCCTGATTCTCCCAAGTTGCGGACAGTGTTGCCAATGCATCTGCCATCTGATTCTCCTCTCTCGGTAAATGCTGAAATTTACAATCAGGGATAGTCTGTGCCAGACTTTTGAGATGGAACAAGTACGGCTTCAACCGTTCTTCTTTTAGCTCCCATTCTTCTTAAATCTGTCGGATCACCAACATTGAATCTCCGTAGACTTCTATATTCTTAGCTCTCAATGCTATCAATGTCGTCAATCCGAATGCACATGCTTCATACTCAGCCATGTTATTAGTCACCCCGAATGTTAACCTCTTGGCCATGGGTAGGGTTTCTCCCTCAGGGGTTACTATGACAATCTCGATTCCCGCTTCTTTACAATTCGCTGCTCCGTCAAAGTACATCTTCCATCCTTGGACAGCTATAGCTTGGATTCCTTATCGGGGAACTCAAACTTATACTGATCTCCTTCAACAGGTTTGCAGCGCCAAGAATTCTGCCACGGCTCGCCCTTTGATTACCTTGGAGGTGAGGTATTCGATGTCAAATTCAGTCAGCAGCACTAACCATTTGCCCAACTTCCCAACCAGCGAGGGCACTGAGTGCAAGTACTTCAAAGGATTCTCTTTTGCTACTACTTGGATCTTGTAAGATTGGAAATAGTGGCGCAAATTTCTGGACGCCCATACTACTACTAAACAAATCTTCTCCACCTCCTGATAACGGGCCTCGTACGGAAGCAGTTTCTTACTGAGGTAGTAGACGGCATGTTCCACTACAGGTTCTTTATGGCTAAGTCTCATAAGTGGGTTCACGGGGCGCGGACAAAGGCTCTTGCTGACGAAGGTTTGCCCACAACTAGGACTCCCAATCAAGGGTTCAAACGACCAAGTGAGCGCACCTTTTTTATACCTTACGGTACGTACCAACGAGTTATGGTGTGTGACTGACTGTCGAATGGACTTCCCGTTGTAGATTCTCCAGAGGGAGGGTGGAGCGAGGCTCTCTTAAGTACCCAAGCCTCTTACGCTCTTATCGCTTGGTGACAGGAATAAAAAACGGGTCCTCCAAACTAGTCTATCACAACAAGCTACAGGTAATGATCATCTAGGTGCCTTCACAACTTTTCCACGAAATGTAGTGAATGAAGGAAGACACCCAACCATAACCTAGCTTCAACTAAGCCTTTGATTAACCCCTCAACCCACTACAGACATGGTCAACTAATGCACAAATTATACATAACACAAGACATGATTTCGAGGCTGATTCTCTATCCCCAGTGGAGTCGCCAGACTGTAGGACACAGAACTTGGGCGACGTATGTTGTTCTAGACTCAGGGCCTAGCTGAGAGTACGGAGTAGTCGCGGGGAACTAAACCGGAGAATAATGGAGTCGCCACCCGATGTGAATCGGGACAAAGGTTTCAGGCCGCACTCACCCCTCGCAAAGGAAGACCTCAAACCGTTGGGTTCGGAATGGTCCCTTACTTATGTCTTTGTGATGATTTAATTTGTGCAATAAATCAACCGCATCTACTCAATAATCATGTTCAAAGGCCACTTAGATCTAATATGCTTCCGCTAAATAAATCCTAATCTAAGTTTGCATGCTTGAAAGTAAATCTTTAAACAACAAACACGCAATATCACACATCGAACATATTGAGCCATCAAACCAACATAAACAAATAATTACTTAAACATGAATATAAACTAAACTAAATATCATGCATGAAAAAGAACATAATCATGCTTTAAAATTAAATAACAAAACTAAATTAAATCATGCTTAAAATAATAAATAAACAACCTAGAACTATGACATGCTCAAATACAAATTTGGATGAGATGAGATATGTGTATCTTAAGTGGTACGTGGTATTGTATCCCGAGTGCATACCATACTACCGTCCATTCGGAATCGGCTATGGAATTTACGTCCGGGTTTCCATCTGATATACCACAAAAGGGAACACATGTCCCGCTCATCCAACAATCAAATCATGCCTCAAACGACTCTCATGCAATTATATATCAAAAATAAATAAATAAAACGAAAGAAGATAAGTAAAAGGGTGCCCTCAGGTCTAACCTCTTTTGTTGTCTCAAGAAAGGGCGTTACACGTCCGTTGGAAGGGCGAATTATCCGATACTTTTCCGATTTGTTTGCTCAATGTTTTTCCTCGTTGTTTTTATGCTTGGGCTGCTGTTTTAGGTCCGTTTTGCTGCTGTTTTGCTGCTGCGTTTCAGGTCACTATTTTGGTGATTTAGTGGACTGTTTTGGGTGATTTTGAAGGCTTAGGGGGGTGCGTTTGTAAGGATTTTTTAGGGAAACTTTATGGAGATTTTTGGGATGGTGTTTAAGTGATTTTAGGACTGTTTTGTGGGCTAAGGACGCAACAAAAACGGACCAGAACAGAAGGTGAACTGCGGCAGTTTTTTCAGGTGCAGGGGGGCGTTTTAGTGGCTACTTTGGGCACTGAATTGGAGCTGTGAATGGGGGGTATTTGGTGCGCTTTTGGGGCTGTATTTGAGGCTTATTTTAAGGTGTTTTAGGGCTGTGAAAGGTGGCTGGAACTCAGCAATGGAGGGCTGTGTTTTAGGCTTGGGCGTGAAAGGGGATTGGTGAAGAAGAGGAGATGCGGCAATGGAGATGTCTAGGCTTGGTGTTGCGGCAATGGAGGCGTTAAGGAGGGCCTTGGGCGTGTGATGGAGGCTTCACAAGGTGCTTGGACGTACTTGAGAGGGATATGTGCTAGGGTTTTGAATGGGGGGTGAAGGCCTCTTTTTATAGGCAAAGAGAGAAGACTTTCCTAATTTGAATGGGAAAGAATCTCCTAATTGGTGTCTAACAAGGAATGGATCTCCTAATTTGTATTTGTGATTGGATTTGATTTGGTAGGGATTTGATTTGATTTCTTTTATTTAGGTAAGGATTTTACAAGATTTTAGCATCTGATAAATGTGCATATACCTAAATAAAGTCTATTTGGGCGTGAATCCCCCTCCTTGGGCGTGGACTTTGGTTTGACTTGGTGGGCTTGGGTATTTTGGGTTTGGTTTGGGTTTGGTAAATGGTTTGTGGGGTCTTAGGCCTAAGATAAGCTTTGAAACGGAAGTCCAACAAGCAGCCGAAGCTAAACAACTCAGATAAAATCCAACAAAATTCTATTTTCCAACTTTACCCTTCCAACATCTATTTCCAACGGCTTTCATGACTAAAGAAGTAGTTGTCTCCATACGAGACTCATCATTGGGCTGATATGCAAAAATGCAATGCCTACACTCCCTCTCCTTTTCTTCTTCATTGATTCGGCCATGGGCATTTCACTGCACTTTGGGCGTGAATGATGGAGGAGGAAGATGATGATTTTGTGGAAAAATTATCAAGTGCTAGCACATATTTGGGTCTTTCGAAGGTGATTGGGAAACCCACTCGCGAGCTTGGAATCAAATCACAAAGTTTGGAGCTTGATGAAGATGATTGAAGCCGATAATGGAGGAGCCACTACAGCTCACTTTCGTGACCTTCTATGGGCAGAAAATTAGTTTTTGTTCGATACCGCGTCGCTCAACCGATTGATGTAAGTATTCCGCAACTTCTTCTATTGTATTCACACTTATTTCTTGCTTTGTATTTGATCTTCGAGACTTAGAAACTCCAACATTGACACACTCTGTGATTACTTCGTCATACTCAACATGATATGGTCTTTTTTTTTCTGTCTCTTTCTTTTCATTCTTTTCAATCTTTTTCCTTTTCTTTTTCTCTTTTCTTTCTTTTTTCTTTCGTTTTTCTTTCTTTGACACACCTACCCTTTAAGGTAGCATTTCTCCTCATGGTGGTTCTAATACTCGCCCATGGGTAGCTTCACGCTTATCGGTTATATACGGTCTATTTTTTCTTTTCTTTTTATTGCAGATACTTTTTCTTTATTTCCAACCATATCATATATCGTAGCATCAGTAAACTAGGGTGGACATCCAGGCAAACGGTCATTCACTGATCCATCATCTCTTCAACTAGTCATCTCGCCAACTACTCCGGCTTCTACTGTTGAGATCCAGTAATCAAGTGCTCATGAGTCAAGCCAAGATCAATCAATTCAGAATACCGGATGAGAGCACATCTCGTACTTATCGTTTCTAAGGTTTCTTCTTGCAGCAAACAATGTCATCACCGGATATATGTCTAACTATCAAAGACTTCTCTCTTTTTTTCCACTCCACGGAATTCTTCCTTGCTACTGCTCATAATATGGGCTTCGCCCCCTGAGATCTATTCCGGGAACTCATGTTGATATGGGCCTCAACCCTGGGACTCATCCCCGAAACTAATACCGATTCATTTCTAAAACTGACTGTACTGTTGCTGCTTCTGATTGGCTTGTCTTTACCGCTTTCTTTGAAAACCTGTGAATAAAAAATAAAATAAACACAAAAAAGAATGCAAAATACATTACGTGTATGATTGCATGAATGGATGAGTTTCCTATCTCGTTGGGCAGGTTTTCTGCTGGTGACTACTAAGTCTTTTCTTCCTCAGGCAAAGTACAACTTCAATATATCCACGTTGATCGGCTCGGTGAACTCATTACCTTCTAAATTGGACAATCTCACTGCCCCATTTCCCAATTTCTAAATGGCTATCCTGTCTTTTCTGCTTGATTCTTCTGAGGATTCCCCGTGTTCTAAACATCGCTGAGTATCATAGTACCAGGGTTGAATGCTTTTGTCAAATACACTCATGTTGCAGGTTGAAAGTAAGAGACTCAGAGAAGTAAACAAAATGAACGTCTTTATTATCATTAAGAAAAGGTTCGGACAAGTAGACAAAATCAATGTCTTTATTAAAAATATAGGAATGAATAAACTAGGAGGAACATCTTCATCATTCGCAGCATTGTCTTCTTCATCGGCCTATGGTTCTCCACTGTTGTCATTCCGTATCCAAATGAAAGAAGCTGGGTGGTTGAGATCTTTGAGGACAAAGCTTTTGGGTAGGCCGGAGTTGATCATATAGGTGGGTGGTGGAACAGAGTGGTAGTTAGGCGAGGGTTATGGTATGTGTTGAGTTATTCTTTCTCAAGGTCAGGTATTTTGTGGGAGTCTATCAGGTTTGGATTTCATGCCTGAGACGGGCACAACTGTCAGTGTCATGACCATTGTGTTAGTAGAAGTGACAGTAACGGTTAATTTGAGGTGTGGTGGGGGAGGATTTGGAAGTGGTTTAGGCTCCAAGGGTTTTAGGAGTCCTTGCTTTGTCAACTTCTCAAGCACTTTAGACAAGGGTCTACCAAGGTTTGAAAAATGTCTGTTCTTAATGGCAGCAACCTCAGCAGAAACGGGCTTGGTTTCAATAGGCCCCCTAAAAGCCCTTCTATTTTGGCCATAAAACTTCCGGTTCTCAACTTCCTCCTCCTCAATGTCTAAAACGGTTTCCCTTAACTGTCAAAAGTGACCAATCATGGAGGTCATCCTCCTCAGTTTGCCATAAATAGAGGGCTTGTTGCCCTGATAATCATATTTATCTGGTCTTTCTTGGTAGACCGAGTTTGTATCTTCAAAAACTGGCTCCTCCAGCGATCTATATATTCCTTGAAGCTCTCCTCCGGCTTCTGCTTAGTATTTTCCAAGTCACGGAGTGACAAGTCGATCTCCAAATTTGTACATACTGTTTCAGAAAGGCGTCTGATAGTTCCCTCCAATCTTTCTTAACCTTCCTTTCAAGGTCATGGTATCATACTACGGGTGCCCCTTCAAGTGACATCCCGAACATCTTCTGAACCTGACGCTACGACAGGCCCACTGAACTCATCACTGAAATATATTGTCGAAGATGGACCCTCGGATCCCCATTCCCATTAAATTTGGGTATGTCAGGCATTTTGAACTGAGCCGGCAGCTGCTCCTCAAAGGTCATCGCTTCATAGTCCAATAAGTCCTCATGCTTACTTTTCAACTTGCAGGTGACTGAATCCACCTGATCACGGATTTCTGTAATTCAGCCCGAGGCTCTGCTATTCTCTCTGCGGCATATTCTACCATATCGTCATCAAAAATCGGGATATCATCATTCGACCTATTCGGAGGGTCCTCACGCTCTCATTCTCAAAGCTTCCCCCCCCACGGGGCACAACCATATTAGTCATAGTAGTGGCCAAATCTTTCAGTTGCTCAGTAACTTTAGAGAGACTGTTCTCCAGCTGATCCATACGGGATACCTCATTCTCTGATTCGCTCATGTTTGCCGACGGCCTTTTAACAAGTATGCCCTCTTCCCTAACCCAATAGGTATCTATGATGTCTTTTAAAACACAAAGGTTAACATGATACGTGTATGCATGAGATGCATGAGATGCATGTGATATAAGTCGGCCTATTAATATTTTAAAGCATTCAATCATACTATTGCGAGATGTAAACTTGTCCCAGTTGAAAAGGCCCAACAGGTTTACACTTTGCAATAACATGGCTAAACAACTTCAAATGATAAAAGGCCTAAACACAGAATAGCCCGTTAGCATTTTAGAAGCTTTTGGCCTAATTGCCATAAAGTACAGACTCGTCCTAGTTTAAATGGCCCAACAAAACCATACCTCATGACAAAAGGTCCAACTGAATCCAAATGACAATGGTCCTAAATACAAATGTAAAGGAATAGTCTCTACTAGTCTTAAAACTACAGTTCATGTGTGGGTTTATAGGGGTACAGATAAAGGCTCTCGTCGATGAAGGATTGCCCACAACTAGGACTCCCCACTCAAGAGTCCGAGCGACCAAGTGAGCGCACCTTTTTTATACGCTAAGGTATGTGCCAACGAGTTATGGTGTGTGACTGACTGTCAAATGGATTTCCCGTTGTAGATTCCCCAGAGGGAGGGTGGAGCGAACTCTCTTAAATACCCAAGCCTCTTAGGCTCTTATCACTTGGTGACAGGAATAAACAACAAGTCCTCCAAATTAGTCCATCATAATAAGCTACTAGTACATGATTATCTAGGTGCCTTCACAGCTTTTCCTTGTTGAAAGGTAGTGAATGAAAGAAGACACCAAACTATTACTAAGCTTTAATAATACCTTTGATTGAACCCATTTTCAACCCACGGTAGACACGGTTAACTAAAGCACAGATCGTAATCATTCTAAGACATTATTTCGGGGCCGATTCTCTATCCCCAGTGGGTCGCCAGACTGTAGGACACAAAAATCGGCGATGCTGTTCTAGGCTCGCGGCCTAGTAGGAAGTACGGAATAGTCAGCTGGAGACTAAATCGGAGAATAAAATAGAGTCGCCACCCAATGTGAACTGGGATAAATATTTAAGGTTGCATTCACCCCTCATAAAGGAAGACTTCAAACAGTTGGGTTCGGAATTGTCCCTTACTTATGCCACTTGTAATGAAATGATTTGTGCAATATCTTAACCAAATCTACGCTACATATATATGCTCAAAAGTAACTTAGATCTAGTTCGCATTCATTAAAGTAAATCTTATGTCTAAGTTCGCATGCTTTAAAAGTAAGTCAATGTAACGGCAAGCATATAATATCACACAACGAGGATGTTAAATCATCCAACGCAATGAATATATGAATAATCACTTAATCACAAACGTAAACTAAATTCCTAATGCGAAAGTAAAAAACTAAATAATGCATAGAAAAATAACATAATCACACTTAAAAAAAATAAACAACATGCTAGACTAAATCATGCTTAAAGAAAAATAGCATACTAGGAACCTAATCATGCTCAAATACAAGGTTGGATGAATTGAAACATGTGTGTCTCTCAAGCGGTACGTGGCATTGTATCCCGAGTACAGACCGCACTACCGTCCATTCGGATTTGGCTGCGGAATTTACGTCCGCATTTCTATCCAATATACCGCAAGAGAGAACACATATTCCATTCATCCAAAAATCACATCATGCACCAATCCACAATACTCATGCGAAATAAAGTAATAAAATAAATAAAAATAAAGGAGAATAAATAAAAAGGGTTGTCCTCAGGTCTAACCTCTTTTGTCGTCTATCGGAAAGCGCGTTACACGGCCGTCGGAAGGATTGATGCTCCGCAACTCTTCCGGTTCACTAATCTAACATTTTTCCTCACTGTTTCACTATTTGAGCCACTGTTTTCACTCCGTTTCACTGCTGTTTTCAAGGTATTTTTTGGTCACTATTTTGAGGTAATTAAGGGACTATTTTGCTTCTTTTTGAGGGATAGGGACTACGGTTTTTATCACTATTTTGGGAAATTTTGATGTAGATTTCAGTGCAATTTTGGGGCTGTTTGGGGGCATTTTCAAGGGTCAAATATGCGGCAAATTGGACAGTGCAGTGAGTGTAATTTGTGTGCAGTTTGGGCCATTGTTAGTGGTGATATGCGGCAGTAAAATGGGTGAACTGGGGGTCAGTTATGCTGCTGTTTCAGGGCAGTGAGGATGCGATAATTCAAGGTTTTTGGTGATGGTGTGATGCGACAATGGAGGATAGTTTGCAAAGGCTGTGGGGACTTCTTCTTTCACGGTAATGGGAGACACTTTTTTATGTTTTTAGGCGTGAGAGTGAGCTAGGTTTATTTTGTGTTTTCGTAAGAATGAGCTAGGGCTTTAATGTATTGGTGGAGGGTTCTTTTTATAGGCAAAAAGATGGGCCTATCCTTGTTTGAAAAGGAAAAGATTTGTGTAATTAATGGGAGATATTTTTAATTATTGTGTGATAAGGAAAAATCTTTTAATTAGAGAAGTGATTTGATTTAATTTGATTTATTCTTTTTTAGTTAGGGATATGATTTGATTTAATTATGCAAGGGATCCATGGGATTTTTTTTAATTTAGGAAGGGGATTTGGGTTGATTTATGCATGTGTTTAACGTGTGTTTTGTTATTTAAGAAGGTGTTGTATGGGCGTGTGGATTAAGTCTTTGGGCGTGTGGGCTTGGTCCATTTAGTGGGCTTGGGTGTTTGGTTTAATGGTGTGCGGGCTTGGTGTGTGTCTTGTGTGGTTTTGGGCTAAGGATGTGTTTTGAAACGAAGGTCCAACAAGCGAACCCGAAGCTAATCCAGCGAATTAAATCCAATAATGTGTCAATTCTTGACTATTTCCTTTCGACGTTCGTTTCCCACGGCTTACACAATCTAAAGAGGTAGTGTCTCCATACGAGACTCATCATCGAGACTTATATGCAAAAATGCAGTGCCTACAGCTCTTTTTTATTAGAAAGGGTTAGGGTTTTTCTTATACGGGAAGGAAAGAAATCATGCAATCATGGGGGGTATCTTCAATTAATGCGTTATAAGGAAAAGATCTATCCAATTTAGGAAGGTGATTTGTTTTAGTTTAGGAATGGGATTTATGGGATTTGATTTGATTTATTCATTTTAGGTATGTGATTTGATTTGATTTATTTAATTTAGGCATGTCATTTATTTTAATTAGGAAGGTGATTTGTTTGGATTTTAACATGTGTTTAATGTTTTGGATATTTTTTGGATTGGGTTTGGAGGCTTGTGGGCATGTGGGATGGCTCTTTGGTGGGCTTGGGCGTATGGCTTGTGGTGGTGTGTGGGCTTGGTGTATGGCTTGGTGTGGGATGCGGGGATTTTGGACCGAGTCTAACAGTTAAAACATAGATTAATCGAGCAAACCCAAGGCTAAGCAAACAAATAAAATCTAGCAATGTATTGGGTTTTCCCTTTCGATATCCGTTTCCCGCGACTTCTACAACTTAAAGAGTACTGCCTCCATATGAGGCTCATCATCGGGTCTTATGTAAAATTGTAGTGCCTACAATAAGGTAGTATGATCGAGCTATATTTGAATTCAGTAGAGACTTCCCTTTGATTGTTGTAAAGAGACTTTTTAAAACCATATAGTAAGAAGGACGACAACCATAAAATTTGAAGCTCGATGTACTGATCAATCTTATGACAGGAAAGTACGAGCAATGAGCATTTCTGAAGTTCAAAACTCAAATAGAATTTTATCTAAGTACGTGAAGACACACACTTGTACTTCTGATGATATTGGTGCGGAGGTAGTTGTATTGGTAATCGGGCTCTTGGTGACATTATCAAAGGTAAAATTTTGGATGTCAATAAAATCATTAAGCTGAGAGATATTGTGTGTGATCTTTTTTTGTTAGGGATATGATTTGATTTAATTATGCAAGGGATCCATGGGATTTTTTTTAATTTAGGAAGGGGATTTGGGTTGATTTATGCATGTGTTTAACGTGTGTTTTGTTATTTAAGAAGGTGTATTGGGCGTGTGGATTAAGTCTATGGGCGTGTGGGCTTGGTCCATTTAGTGGGCTTGGGTGTTTGGTTTAATGGTGTGCGGGCTTGGTGTGTGTCTTGTGTGGTTTTGGGCTAAGGATGTGTTTTGAAACGAAGGTCCAACAAGCGAACCCGAAGCTAATCCAGCGAATTAAATCCAATAATGTGTCAATTCTTGACTATTTCCTTTCGACGTTCGTTTCTCACGGCTTACACAATCTAAAGAGGTAGTGTCTCCATACGAGACTCATCATCGAGACTTATATGCAAAAATGCAGTGCCTACAGCTCTTTTTATTAGAAAGGGTTAGGGTTTTTCTTATACGGGAAGGAAAGAAATCATGCAATCATGGGGGGGTATCTTCAATTAATGCGTTATAAGGAAAAGATCTATTCAATTTCGGAAGGTGATTTGTTTTCGTTTAGGAATGGGATTTATGGGATTTGATTTGATTATTCATTTTGGATGCTTTGATTTGATTTGATTTATTTATTTTAGGCATGTCATTTATTTTAATTAGGAAGGTGATTTGTTTGGATTTTAACATGTGTTTAATGTTTTGGATATTTTTTGGATTGGGTTTGGAGGCTTGTGGGCATGTGGGATGGCTCTTTGGTGGGCTTGGGCGTATGGCTTGGTGGTGTGTGGGCTTGGTGTATGGCTTGGTGTGGGATGCGGGGATTTTGGACCGAGTCTAACAGTTAAAACATAGATTAATCGAGCAAACCCAAGGCTAAGCAAACAAATAAAATCTAGCAATGTATTGGGTTTTCCCTTTCGATATCCGTTTCCCGCGACTTCTACAACTTAAAGAGTACTGCCTCCATATGAGGCTCATCATCGGGTCTTATGTAAAATTGTAGTGCCTACAATAAGGTAGTATGATCGAGCTATATTTGAATTCAGTAGAGACTTCCCTTTGATTGTTGTAAAGAGACTTTTTAAAACCATAGTAAGAAGGACGACAACCATAAAATTTGAAGCTCGATGTACTGATCAATCTTATGACAGGAAAGTACGAGCAATGAGCATTTCTGAAGTTCAAAACTCAAATAGAATTTTATCTAAGTACGTGAAGACACACACTTGTACTTCTGATGATATTGGTGCGGAGGTAGTTGTATTGGTAATCGGGCTCTTGGTGACATTATCAAAGGTAAAATTTTGGATGTCAATAAAATCATTAAGCTGAGAGATATTGTGTGTGATATTCAATATGAATAAGAGGTTCAATTATCGTGCAATAAAGCAAGAAGGTCGAGAGAGTTTGTAATCCAAACTGTTTGAGAATCTACATAAGAGGCTTATGTATTTTGACATTGTATTCACTGTGTGTGTAGGGTACTAATCCTTAGACAGTGATTCATTTGCATTTAAATGATGAAGGTCAGTTTCTTTATTATTTTGTTACAATGGGTCAAAGTATCCACTGATTTTTATTATCGAACAGACCGATAATAGCACTTGATGGAATATTTTTGAAAGGCAAGTATATGGGATCACTGTTTGTTGTAGGGATGCTCATAGGGTCAGGTCAAATCGTGTCCCGCCCTGACCCTGGTGGGTTCTAAAAAATATTTATGCAATTTTAGGTTGACCTGACTTGACCATATTTTTATGGGTCGGTTCACGGGTTTGACGACGTAACCTGACCCTACTCAAAAATATAATTTTTTTTTATTGTTTTCTAAAATTTTTATTATCTTTAAAGTTTTTACTATTATTTCAATTGTTTATTACTTTTTTATCTTTAAATTTTATATGTATGAAAAATTTCGGGACTTAAAACAATTAGTATTTATGTATCAAAATAATTAAAAATAATAATTTCCACCGACCCGACCAGACTCACTTAGGTTTACATACTCAATTTTTGGGTTCGAGTTTCATAAAATTTGAAAAAAACCCGATCCAACTCGTGAACACCCCTAGTTTGTTGCTACTGTCAATGATGGAAATAACTAGATTTATCCATCAACATTTGGTGTTATGGACTCAAAAAAATGATCAATCATGGATTTGGTTTATGACCAACTCCGTGGTTGCATCAGAATGTGGTAGATCTAGTTCTCATTCTGATTGATACTGCAACATTGAGAGAAATCTATTATGACAGTTTTCCATAAAGCTTCTCATGGTGTTTGCATCCACCACCTGTGTATGAACTTTAATCGTAGGTTCAGGATGAGACCAAAGGACATGGACAATTTAATGGTGACCTACATTACTGCAACTAAGTCATATAGATGTTATAACTTTGATGCGCAACTTCAAAAAATTTGGCAGATTAATGAAGGCAAAGTAAAGTATTTAGAAGAGTCTATAGAGTGCAACAGATGGGCAAGGGGGAATTTTCAAATAGAAGATATAACATGATGACTGTTGGGTTTCTAGATTTAGTCCCAAGATCAAATCAAGCATCAAATGTGAATGAATAATAAAGAAGAGTGGCGGAAACACACTTACACTGATCGGTTTATGGATGCGTCAAACAACAAAATCTTTCTTCAAAAAGCTATAGGATTCGGCCAAGGTGGTCCAAGGATGGAAATCTCCAAGCTCCAGCTTTTGTTGATTCCAAGCTCTTGAATGGGTTTCCCTAACACCTTGAATAATTCCTTGATGAGTGCTAGCTCTCAAAATTGTGACAATTTTGATTTTATTCTCTCAAAATTTCGGCCAAGATGAAGAACAAAAGGGAGAGAAAAAGCTTGGTAGTTTCGGCCAACTAGAGAGAGTGAAGACTTGTGTTGGTTGTTTTCAAAAAAGAAATAAAATGATATACCAAATGTGTGTTTGGTAAAATTCTATCAAGCATGACTTTGGAGTGTTGAATAAGTCACCAACTACTTCACCAAAATACATCACAATAAAGCTACTTTAAAGTGACAAGTGATGTGACACTTGATGTGACATGTGGGCCCCACTCGATTCTGAATGCGAGTGGGCCAGCAAACATTTCCGGGCTCGTGTTCGCTAATTCTGAATTAACGAACTTCTGTCGCGACGTAATTAAATCGAATTTAATTAAATAATTATGCCAAGTAAAATTACTATTCACGTCACCAACGAATTAATTCTAAATAAACTCAATTGTCCGAATTAAAATCTAATTTTAATTTCGCGTCGAAATCTAATTTCGTTTAATATATCAAATATATTATTTTATCGATTAATTCCAAATTAATCTTTCTCTCTCTTCAAATAGTACTTTATCCAAGATAAAGTCTCTCCGTAATTAATCCCAGATTAATTAAGCTCGAATCATACGTCATCGGTGAATCTTCGGGAAGCGACCCAAGAGATCTCTGGATATGTTGGCAGTAAATCCGATCGTCGGACTATCCGAACACGTACGTACCTAGGACTATATTTTTACCAATTTACGAGACAAGGTTGGCTTCTGGCAAAACGCATGCCTACCCAATTCTCCAGAAATATTCTTAATGGAATATACGATCTATATCAGGCGTAGTATACCGTAGTATTGCGTATTACGATCCAGTATCAGATGTTCACGTGCAAGGCCTGGGGCTGGAAAAGTGTCTGCCCCTTATAAAGCACATATTGGATATCAAGCAACTAGTCTCTTTGAATCGGATAATCCTGACCTTGTTATATTATCCCTATGGTTGCAACACAATAGAGAACCAGTTCTGAATCCCTGCATGATCATCATCTCCATATGTCTGAAGTGATACTTCCTTCTTGACATCACATCCAATACACTACGATTCTCAATAAACCCAGAAGAGGCGTACACAGAACCTAATAAAGTCATGGACGACCAAAACCAAAGCATATCGATTGTCACAAGTACTAGCGATACAAGTCTCAGGTTAAGGCCAAATACATCTACCCTGAAGCGGACTCCCATAGAAACATATACATACTACCAATGGGATTTCACGGGGTATATCCAGAGCGAAGCTGTTTTCCGTACCATCGGTAAAACACAACCCCCTATCGCACTTTCTTAAGTATCCAATACTTAATTATATGAGAACTATGTCGTTATGCCCTCACAACGTGCACAAGTGCAATACTAGTCTATTCGGCATTATCGATGTCCAATCTCGATAATACTACGACTAGGGATATTTAATGATTAAACCTCTATGGATTGATACTGTCTCATATCATCTCAATCTGGAACTAATCATAAGGACTTTTACCATTTATATATCAAGTAAATAAATTACAAAACAGTAAAAGGTAATTTCATTACTACATAATTAATTTTATACAAAAAAAAAACATAATGTTTTTTACAAATAGTGACGCTATGGCCCATAACTGTCCAAAAATGTCCCACTTTGCCTATAGCCAGTCACTCAAGCATCTAATACCTGAACTATGTACATGTCGCTCAAACTTTTGCCGAGGAATATCTTTCATCAGCGGATCTGCAATGTTGTCATCTGATGCGACCTTCTCGACCTTCACATCCCCTCGATGTATGATCTCACGAATCAAATGGAATGTCGAAGAACATATTTGGGTCGTTGATGAGACCGCGGTTCCTTAGCCTGCGCTATAGCCCCGTTATTGTCACAATACAATGGAACGGGCTCAGCTGCTAATGGAACTACTCCTAATCCAATTAGGAATTTTCGGATCCAAACTGCCTCTTTTGCTGCTTCAGTTGCAGAAATATACTCCGCTTCTATTGTTGAATCAGTAACAGTGTCTTGCTTGAAAGATTTCCAGCTTACTGCTTCGTTATTCAAACAAAATATGTACCCGGATTGTGATTTGCAGTCATCTTTATCGGTTTGGAAACTTGCATCGGTATACCCAGTTACCTTAAGTTCTCCATCTCCATAGATTAAGAAAAAATCCTTAGTTTGTCTAAGATACTTAAGGATATTCTTAACCGTCATCCAGTGACCTTCACCTGGATCGGCCTGATAGCGACTACACATGCTCAAAGCATAGGAGACATCAGATCGCGTACATATTATAGCATATATGATCGATCCGACTGCCGAGGCGAATGGTATCCGACTCATGTTGTCTCTCTCATCTTGAGATTTAGGACACATGTATTTAGATAGATAGATGCCATGTGACACTGGCAACAGTCCCCTCTTGGACTGATCCATGTTGAATCTCTTCAACACTTTATCAATATACGTACTCTGGGAGAGTCCAACAGCTTTCTAGATCTATCCCTGTAGATCTTTATTCCCAGAATAAAGGCTGCATCTCCCAGATCTTTTATGGAGAATTTCAATGAAAGCCAAGCTTTCACCGACGTTAACATAGGAATGTCATTGCCAATAAGCAATACACATGTCAACATAAAGGACAATGAATGTCAGTGCCTTCCCACTAACCTTCTTATATACACAAGGATCATCTTCGTTTTGAATGAAGTCATATTCTTTTATGATCTCATCAAAATGTTGGTTCCAAGACCGCGACGCTTGCTTCAATCCATAGATGGACCGATTTAACTTACAAACCTTATTTGCTAGTCTAGGCATGATAAAACCGTCAGGCTGTTGCATATAAACATCCTCCAAAAGGTTTTCGTTAAGGAAAGTGGTTTTAACTTCCATCTGCCATATCTCGTAATCGAAATATGAAGTAATAGCAACATTATCCGAATGGATTTAATCATGGCAAAGGGTGAGAAAGTTTCATCGTAATCGACACCATGTCATTGACGATACCCCTTCGCTACAAGCCTAGCTTTATACGTTTGTACGTAACCATCCATGTCGGTCTTCTTCTTGAAGACCCATTTGCAACCAATAGGCTTTACGCCTTCTGGTGCATCAACCAGTGTCTAAACTTGGTTGGTGTATATGGAATCCATTTCGGACTTCATGGCTTCTTTTCATAAAGCGAAATCGATATCTTGTATCGTTTCCTCATACGTAGCCGGTTCGTTATCCTCAATGAGATTAATATCTACATTAGGTGAGATCAGAAACCCATACCTCTCAGGTTGTTTCCTGACTCTCTCAGACCTACGCGGTCCTTGTGTAATAGAAAATTATGGTACAGTCTTATCCCGGATGGATTGTTCTTGTTCCGTTGAGGATTTTATGCCAGGAACAGTATCACTACGACTTTCATTGAGTTCTACTTTCCTCCCACTAAAAATTGCATTTAGGAATTCCTTCTCAAGGAAAATCACATGTAGAGCAACAAATAATTTGTTCTCTTGTAGGTGATAGAAGTAATATCCTTTGGTTTCCCTAGGATATCCTACGAATAGGCATTTATCCGATTTGGGCTCAGGTTTTGGTACCTTCCAAACGTTTGACGTATGCCCAGCATCCCCAAATCTTCAGGAATGAGAAACCTGGTTTCTTTCCTGTCCATATCTCATTTGGTGTCTATTGTACAGACTTTGACGGAACCTTATTCAAAATAAGAATTGCACTGTTTAATGTATATCCCTAGAAGGAAATAGGTAACTCAGTGCGACTCATCATAGACCTAACCATGTCCAACAAGGTTCTTCCGTTCGGACACACCGTTTAATTGCGGTGTTCCAGGAGGATTCCACTGTGAAAGAATACTATATTCTTTCAAGTAATCTAGAAACTCATTGCTTAAGTACTCGCCACCACGGTCCGACCGTAATGTCTTAATACTCTTGTCGGTCTGTTTTTCAACTTCGTGTCGAAACTCTTTGAATTTCTCAAAAGTTTCTGACTTGTGTCTCATAAGATTCATATAACTATAAAGCGATGCATCATTTGTAAAGGTTACGAAGTATTCGTATCCACCTCTAGCCTGGCTAGACATGGGCCCACATACGTCGCTATGAACGAGGGCTAACAGTTCGGTGGATCGTTCACCTTTACCGCTAAAAGGTGATTTAGACATTTTGCCTAATAAGCAAGATTCGCAGACGTCATATGAATTTGGATCAAATCCGTCCAAGTACCCACTCTTCAAAAGTGTGGATATACGAGTCTTGTTTATGTGTCCCAGACGACAGTGCCACATATAAGTTTCATCTTTGTTACTCATTTTAAGCCTTTTGTTTGTTATATTATATGTTTGAGATTGATTTATATTCAAATATAACGACCATTATTTGCGCTAGCATTGCAAATTTGTACATCATTTTTATATATAAAACACCCGGTGTTTCGAAATACAAAAGTATACCCACATTGGGTTAACATAGATACAGAAATAATATTCCTAGTCAAACTAGGTACATAATAACAGTCTGTTAGTTCAAATACATACCCCGATGGCAATTCTAAAACAAAAGTGCCAATGGCCAAAACAGCGACTGGTGCCCCATTTTCAACGCGTAGATCAATCTCCCCTAAGGCCAGTCTCCTGCTAATCCGTAGATCATGTACATCAGTACATATATGAGTACCACAACCAGAATCAAAAATCCAATTTTTAAAACTAGAAGTAGTCATGTTTATTTCAATAACAAACATACTTGAAGCCGGTGCCTTTCCCGCTTTAATCTCCTTCTAGAGTGCCTTATACTCGTGGCAGTCAATTCCAGTGACCCGATTGCTGCACTGGAGGCATACATCCTGAGATTTGTCCTTAGGCTTCCCAGAAGCCTTTGACGATTTGGTCTTGCCCTTTCTTTTATGCTTCTTCTTATTCACACCTCCAGTCGCCTTGGGCCCAGCCCTCGGTGTCTAAGATGTCGAAGCAAAGTACACCTCATGCTTATTGCCCTTGAGAAGCTCCTTTTCAACGTCCTTCAGAATTGATAACAACTCTTCAAGAGTATCATCTTGGTTCATCAGGTTATAGTTTATGATGAACCATCTCCAAGTGTCGGGGAGAGACTGCAAGATCAAATCTATGGTAGTCTCAGCCTCTAAGACTATCCCCATCTGAGACAGCTCATCTATGTCAGCAATCATCTGTGCCACATGGGACTCAACAGACATGCCTTCTGACATACGTGAACGGAAGAGCTTCTTTTGTAACTCATATCTCTACAACCTTCGGTTAGATCTGTGAAGATCGTGCAACCTCACCAACATGTTATAGGGATCCAAGTCCCTATTCTGTCGATGGAAATGATGAGTCATAACAGCAAGCATAATAGACTGAGCAGTAGAGTTATCATCGCTGTGAGTCTTCCAAAACTCCAGCTCAAGTAACTGATCAGGTTTGGGTTTAGGCCCAAGAGGTGTCGTATAGTATATAGCAGCCTCTCGGATCCAAGAACAATCCTCAGATTCATTTCCCAATTGGAAAAGTTTGTGCCCTTAAAGACATTTTCGCCCATGATAATGTCACGGACACTACCATTTCCCGCCATCTTAATTACGATAGTCCAACTATCTAATCAATGATATATGGGTACAGTCTAACTGTTACAGGAAAAATAACATTATATTAGTCCAACTAATAAAATAATTTTGACAAAATAATTTAAAAGCGCGTAAAGCTAAGTATCTGAATGAAATGACAAATTCAATACTAGCCTCCCACTATTTTCGGCGAGCCTCTAACCCTCTATCGAGTACTCGGGAAACCTAGTTTCCTAGTGGGCTAGGATCCCGTTAAATAACATACAACCTTGACTTTGGCCAACAAGCTGTATGATATTTAACTAGGTAGATCTCGAAAATCAATTGGATCTTATCCAATTCCTAGATCCTCTAGGTGGACATCCAAGTCCGAAACATATATACAATACATATGCCAATATATCCAATATATTTTCCTAACCTTTTCCTCTGAATCAACTAAGCCTTGTCTTTGGCATAACAAGCTTAATGATTCCAGTTAAGTGGAACTCATTGACATGGAAAGCTTCGTAATAAATGTCGATGGACAAGAAGTGATCTTGAATTTGGCCAACAAATCACAACTTGGACAAGACACCGATGTGGAACAAAGCCTCATGATTCAAACACATCCGCAATTGAAAAAGGTCTTGACTTTGGCCAACAACCAATGCCAACTTTGGATCTTGAGTAAGAATCACTCAACGGAAAGAAAAACGCTTAATATATATTTTGAGGGTTTTTCGTAACTGACAACCAATTAATTATCTTTGTTAGGTCTCATCATACACCCTTAAGCATGCATTCTAAAAGCATAATAAGGGGCGGAAATTAAATTAATAATGATATGCGGATGGATATTTAATAGATTGTTCCTAGAACAAATCACTCCATTTCCTCTCCCCGGCTAGCACTATTCTACTTCTACCAAATTACATAATACATAATAGAAACCTCATTAACATTGAGGGGAATTAGGTGAGAAGAGAATACAAAGAAATAATGAGAGAAAATGCTGGACATGCAGGTATAATTTAATAAATTCCAAATTTATAACAATTTCTAAAATTGCCCTTTCGCTTCTAATATCCATCCGATATACGCTATTCATTCAACACATCCATGTATTCATTCATAGCATGCAATTCAATCAATCTAATCCAATTAATTAATCTTTGAATTATGTGATCATCCAATGTTCAAACAACGATTTGATTTTGCACGAGTCCAACTCGTTTGAGAATAAGTACTCAAAGTACGAATTCTTGAATTAAATCGAACTACTTAATTAAATCCAATTTAATACGTATTCAATACTAATTCAATTTTTAATTCTAAATTAAATAACTACACTTTTAATGCGCTTTAATGACTTAGATTCCAAATCTAATCTTATCGGGTCTCAAAGCCCAACTAACATCCAATGTTCATTTAATTAAAATCCAATGTTCTTTCAATTGATTTCATAAGGCATGAGATTTAGTCAATATGGGTCAAACCCAATCACCCTCATTTGCCAAGAAACCAATTTCGGCCCATAAGGCCCAATTAAACTTTTAAAGCTCATTTGTTATATTTGGACTTAATGGAATGATTTAGGCCCAATATGGATCCAAATCAATTGGCCTAAACCAACTTGGCCCAACCAAGCCCATTATGCCTAAATACAATAATTTCAAGCCCAATTCAAAATCAAGCCCAATTAACCAAATTTTAAAATTCCAAATTTTATAATTCAATTAATTAAAGTGTAATACATCAACTAATTACCTAAATTAATATTTCCAAAATACAATTTAACTAATTAATTATGTATCCTTTTGTTCAACTTTTGTCCAACATTTTTGAATCAAAAAAATAAAGTCATTACATGCCATATAGCTCTGGCAATGGTGGGTAATTTTGTCCGATTTTATTTTTTAATCCGATTGAATTTCAAATCAACATATCTCAATCGTTTCAAGTCATCCAATTATCAACGAAATAAAAATTACCAAGACCCTAGGGTAATCTTCATATTCGGCCAAGCCAAGCATAGGGTAAAAAATTGATCCAATCAATATTTCATGAAATTGATCCAATACAACCTCAATACAATATTATTCAAGCATACTCATTCAATCAATTTTATCAAATCATGCTCAAAATGATTTTACCCTAATTCATTTCATGCTCAAATTGGCTCATAGATACCATTGTTGGGTTTCTAGATTTAGTCCCAAGATCAAATCAAGCATCAAATGTGAATGAATAACAAAGAAGAGTGGCGGAAACACACTTACATTGATCGGTTTATGGATGTGTCAAACAATAAAAATCTTTCTTCAAGAAGCTATAGGATTCAGCCAAGGTGGTCCAAGGATGGAAATGTCCAAGCTCCAAGATTTTGTTGATTCCAAGCTCTTGAATGGGTTTCCCTAACACCTTGAATGATTCCTTGATGAGTGCTAGCTCTCAAAATTGCCACAATTTTGATTTTTTTCTCTCAAATTTTCGGCCAAGATGAAGAACAATTGGGAGAGAAAAAGCTTGGTAGTTTCGGCCAACAAGAGAGTGAAGACTTGTGTTGGTTGTTTTTAAAAAACAATTAAAATGATATACCAAATGTGTGTTTGGTAAAATTCTATCAAGCATGACTTTGGAGTGTTGAATAAGTCACCAACTACTTCACCAAAACACATCACAATCAAGCTACTTTAAAGTGACAAGTGATGTGATATGTGGGCCCTACTCGATTCTGAATGCGAGTGGGCCCCCAAATACTCCTGGGCTCGGGTTCACTAATTCCGAATTAACGAACTTCCGTCGTGACATAATTAAATCGAATTTAATTAAATAATTATGCCTAGCAAAATTACTATTCACGTCACCAACGAATTAATTCTAAATTAACTAGTTTGCCCGAATTAAAATCTAATTTTAATTCTGTGTCGAAATCTAATTTCGTTTAATATATCGAATATATTATTTTATCGATTAATTCCAAATTAATCTTTTTCTCTCTTCAAATAGTACTTTATCCAAGATAAAGTCTCTCTGCAATTAATCCCAGATTAATTAAGCTCGAATCATATGTCATCGGTGAATCTTCGGGAAGCGACCCAAGAGATCCCTGGATATGTTGGCAGTAAATCCGATCATCGGACTATCCGAATATGTACGTAACTAGTACTACATTTTTATCGATTTACGAGACAAGGTTGGCTTCTAGCCAAGCGCCATGCCTACCCAATTCTCCAGAAGTATTCTTAATGGAATATACGATATATATCAGGAGTAGTATACCGTAGTATTGCGTATTGCGATCCAGTATCAGATGTTCACGTGCAAGGCCTAGGGTTGGAATAGTGTCTGCCCCGTACGAAGCACATATTGGATATCAAGCAACTAGTCTCTTTGAATCGGATAATCCTGACCTTGTCATATTATCCCGATGGTTGTAACACAATCGAGAATCAGTTCTGAATTCCTGCGTGATCATCATCTCCATATGTCTGAAGTGATACTTCTGTCTTGACATCACATCCAATATACTACGATTCTCAATAAACCCAGAAGAGGCATACACAGAACCTGTTAAAGTCCTGGACGACCAAAACCAAAGCGTATCGATTGTCGCAAGTACTAGCGATGCAAGTCTCAGGTTAAGACCAAATACACCTACCCTGAAGCGGACTCCCATAGACACATATACATATTACCAATGGGATTCCGCGGGGTCTATCCAGAGCGAAGCTGTTTTCCGTACCATCGGTAAAACACAACCTCCTATTGCACTTGCATAAGTATCCAATACTTAAATATATGAGAACTATGTCGTTATGCCCTCACAACGTGCACAAGTGCAATACTAGTCTATTCCGCATTATCGATGTCCAATCTCGATAATACTACGACTAGGGATATTAATGATTAAACCTTTATGGATTGATATTATCTCATATCATCTCAATCGGAACTAATCATAAGAGCTTGTACCATTTATTTATCGAAGTAAATAAATTACAAAACGGTAAAAGGAAATTTCATTATTACATAGTTATTTTTTTACAAAAAACACAATGTCTTTTACAAATAGTGACGCTATAGGTCATAACTGTCCAACAATGAAAACAAATATTATTGAAAGTTTGAATGCCTTACTTAAAGAAGTTTGAGCCCTTCTGGTGCTTAGTTTACTTAACTATCTCAGAGATGGTTTTTTTTTATATGAGAGAATTAACATAAAAGATTATTACTTTGTGGACCCTGTGGGAGCATACAAAAATAAATAAATGTATAGTCAAATCGCATCGAATATCCGTATCACCAACTGATCACTATAAGTTTGAGATCTGTGGTGGAGATAAGATTGAAATTGTCAACATAGGAATAAACTTTCATGCATGACTCTTCTTAGCCAGAATCTAAGTCAACATTAAATTTAACTTATGTAATCGGATTTGATGTATTAGAAATTGATATTTTTATACTTATGTTTTCGGTCTTATATGTAAAAATCATATATATCAATAAAAATAGTAAATTATTTCATTGAGCATCAAAATCAATGTCGTATCACCTACTATGATCTGCTTTTGTAGTGAGAAAGAGTGGAGAATGCCTAGTTTTATATAAATTTTTTCCAACTTCGGAAATCTAAAGAAATACTTTGGAGATTCGAATCACGTCTTAGGAGATCCGAATAATGACTTTGGATCTCTAAAATTTTAAATAAAAAAATAAAAATTAGGAGATTGATGATTACCAATCAATTATTTTCAAATATTTATATCTCCTTCATCTGGACTCCGAATCACAATCTGCAAAATATTACATATAATTAAATTCATACTTGCAACTTCAATTAAAGAATATCTCTCAAATTAGGAATTTTAAAATCACCTCTAAAGTCGCTATTTCGCACATAATACACAATGTCGGTCACATATGTAATTTTCAGTCACATATCTCAATTATAATGACAGTTACTGATAGAATCGCTCAGATATTGGCAATAATATGAGGTAAAAATTTGAAAATAAAAATGATAATCTGTATTGAAATAAACTTATTATAATAACAGTAATGATTTCAAGCAATTCAAGTGGCTTGCTCACTCCTCTCTTTTCTTTACTCAAACATAATTTCTCAATAGCATTTTCCATACCTCAAATGATGGCTATTTGAATAACAAAAAGCAGAAAAGACAAAATACTATCAACTAATAATATGCCAACAACTGAACTAATAATTAAATGACAAATGGTAGTGACTGCCTTCTTCATTCCCGAGTTGGGCTTCCTTTTGTAACTCTGACTTGTCCAGCAGTTGTTGTTTCTTTCCCAGACTATGGATTGTTGGTCGCATGCTCTTTTCTGGTTCTTATTTCATCAAAGACTCTATCAATACTCCCCCCCTAAATGAACAACTTTTTCCTCAATGTTGAATGTAAGAAGCCAAACTTTAATAACATCAATCTTCTCACATAGAAATCTCAAATCACCCATTCGTCCATAAAGCACTTTTGCCTCAACCAAAATTCCATTCTTACAGAACTGATTGATCAAGTTATTAAACGACCAAATATTATGACTACATCTATATTCACCCAAATTCACTTCTCCACAAAACTTCACTCCATTCACACAAAACCGCTATTTAACTTTCACATTAGAATGTTTAACATTATCTATTTCACTTTCCACATTTGAAAATAAATCTCTAATAATTAAACTTTGGAAACACTTACTACCAATCTTCATAACTCATAATTCCCAATCAAACTTTTTGGTATGAGAGTTTTACCTATTGGTGCAATTCCAATGATAGAGTTCATTGAAAGTTTTATGGAAGTAATTTTACCCCATTCTTTTTCAGTTGGTGCAGGGAATACTTCTGCCTATAGCTCTCCAATCTCATGTTTTAGTGTCAAGACACCCGTCCTAACCGAAATTGTTGCAATCTCTATCCTAGTCTTATGCGCATAGAAACCACCCAAGCACAACTTTGCCCCAAGGTTTGGCTCTCTAGTTTTCTGTTTAAAGCCTTATTGAATGTAGGAAATGATTTTCCTTGGTGCGGCTGAAGTTGCTTGTGGTGGCACCGGTCCAGTATGGATCTTCAAAATTTTCTTTGCCTTCTCCCTTTGTTGTAGTAGCCAAGATCAAACTTTTGATGTCCAATAATTGGATCAACCACTCGATCTTCCGAACTATGACTCAAAACCAACAAATCATAATGTGGGCTTCACTCACAAGATTAAACCTCCAAACTATTTAGAGATTTAGGATGTCACAATGGTGTTTGGCTCTTTGAAATTTCAAATACTCTCACAATATTTGTGAATATTTAAAGTTCTTCTCTCTTTTCTCTCAAATCTTTCTCACAATAATTGTGTGAATGAATTCAAAGTGCTAACCTTAGGAAGTAAGAGAAATGGTAGATATTATATTCTCTTACACAAGCCAACTAACCTTGTCATTAAGAATCTAAGGCTTTCTTGCAATGGTTAGCACAAAAATGTGAATGACATACCAAAGCATAAGAAATGATAAGTTAGAGACAATGACTTTGTCATTAAGCATTCAATGCTTTCTTTTAATAGCAAACACATAAATGTGAAGGCCATACCAAAGCATAAAATGCATTAGCTATTGACAAATATATCAGGTGTATACAAGCCCCCTAATAGACTTAATTACTTGGATGAAATGGTAAGTCATATGGCTTTGTCTCCAATGGTAAATAAAAATTAATATTTTACTAATGATTTATTTACCTTCAATTAAGTTGTAATAATTATTTCATAATTATTACTAACTTGATTATCTCATAGTCAAGACTTGATTTTCTCATAATCAAAGAATTCTAGAAAACATTAAGTTAAACTAATTTAACATAGTTTTCATTTATGATAATAAATATCATTAATATCATTAATACTATATAAATATAAAGTGAGCATATAATTAGACAATCTAATTATATTAGGTTTGCTACAATTAATCGAGCTAGCATGGGGACCAAATGGACCGACGGTTCCGAGCTCTAATAATTCTGAAATATTAATTAAACTCTTTAATCAAATATTACGAATTATTAACTCCGCATTATTCCACTAAAAACTCGAAGTTGAACTCTCGTTATCGTAGATGAATAAAATAAAACTGAAAATCTTCGGTGTCCATCGATATAGTCATTACATATGGATATAGCCCTTCACGAATATCTCATAAATAGAGCCGGGATAAAAGTCCATTAAACCCCTCTAAATTTTTTTCTCTTAAGCACCGTTGATTATATAATTAACAATTAATTCAAAACAATTATGAATATAAAACTTTCTATTTGTAATAGAAAATTTGAGCGCTCAAATTGTTCAAGTCACGAATCAACTCTTAAAAATGATATTCTTTTACTTCTCATAAGAATGAGTGAATTTCATATCTATGTTAAATGTTCTCAGCTACACACCAAACCATATCCCCAAAATACATAGTTATTGGCTGGGCATGCAACACCAACCTCACCATAGTAAATCAAAGGACATAGCCTGTCATACAGAAGTTCGTAGAACACTCATGATTAAGATCGAATCCATATATGACTATCTATTAGATAATAATGAATTTCTTCGGTTAACAGATATTAAAAGAAATTCGTATTTATCTGAGTCCAGTCCTATATGAACTCATCATACAAGGTTCTTTCATTCCCATGTCACTACATGAACGATCCTAGATCAATGTCGTCATAAAAGTATAGAATGGACGAAAACTATAGATAAACCACAAACAAAGTACCCTCTTTGTTTACTCTCTATGGATTAAATTACTAACTTCAAACTTAAATCCTCTTGTGCATCAAACATACAATAAGGCTGAAGGTACAATAGTAATCAAGGTAAACAAGATAATTGGACAATATGCGATATTAATCAAATAACTTTGATAAAATGAATAATGCATTTATTATTATTACAATAATCAATTCAGTTTACAATATATGAAACTCTGGGACATAAATACCAACAATCTCCCACTTGGACTTGAGGAAATGAGACATTTCATGTAATCCTAAACCCATTAGGTGACCTTTAAACACTTAAACCGATAAGGTCTTTGTAAACGGATCAGCTAGGTTGTCTGCGGATGGAATCTGTATGACAGCGACATCTCCTCTCTGTAGTATCTCCCTGATGAGGTGATATTTTCTCTCAATATGTTTACTCTTATTGTGGATTCTTGGTTCTTTGGATTTCGCCACTGCACCACTATTATCGTAATAAATTATGAGCGGTTTATCCATATTTGGAATAACTTCCAGATCTGCCAAGAACTTACGGAGCCAGATTGCTTCCTTAGCTGCTTCATAAGTTGCTATATATTAATTTCCATGGTGAAGTCAGCAATATAAGATTGCTTTATGCTCCTCCGTACTATAGCCCCACCACCTAAGGTGAATAATGATCCAGATGTTGATTTCCTATAATCGATATTTGTCTGAAAATCAGAGTTTTACTGTTGGGAAGCGGCCGCGAGTGTGCAGCGGAAAAATAAAAAATTATGATGCCACTTTCCCTTTGCACAAGACCCATTTGTTTTGATTATTCTACAAGCCTAGGCATGTTACTATATATATTCTAAGCATAAAACTCATAAAACATGCAAAGAACATAAACCTAAACATGTTAATTATCATAAGAACTCTAATTAAAATAATGAAAGAAAATGACTTACTTGAACCGTAGACTCCTCCAATCCTCCCTCCAATCTACAAGCTTTTCTCAAACTCAGCAAGCTCTTCCACATTCCAAAGAGCCACCCAAGTGTGTGGCCTCCAAAGATGAACACACCAAAGCCAAAACTTAACGGCAAGACTACGCCTTGAGTGCATGGGTATTTTGCCATTGGTGCTAGCCTAGGAAAATACCTCAAAACTTTTAACTCGAGGTTCCTCTAGTCAATTAGACTTAAGGATCCTCAAAATCAGTGACTTACTCTTAGACTTTAGAGTTACTCACTTATATAAACCCAAGATATGAAAGATTTGGTGCAAAAATTTATGAAGAATTCATTGGATTTATATAGTGCTCCAAAGACAACAAAATTAATTAAGAATCCGATGTGGGATAAAAGCCAATTTAATCTTAGCCATTAGATCTTAATTTAGTGGTTTAATGAGATTTTAAAACCCTAATAAGAGTTTGGGCCGAATTAGAATTCAAAACAAATAACAAAAATTTTACTATTCAAGAGTTACTATTCATGCATTACTATTCACGTGTTACTATTCACGCATTACTATTCATGTGAATAGTAATATTTTTTTAATCTATTTATTCCAATTCCCAAAGTGCTCCTATCATCATTCACCAATCCCTAAGCCACTATAGAACCTCATAAATGATCTGTTCAATGATTAAACACATTGAACCATTTATGAACAATTCATACACCAATCATATATGCTGTTAAATATGTACTGTGCACTGTTAATCATTGATTTCGACTTTATTGTTGTGACTTTTTGGGTTCCCTTCAAGTTGGACATGAAATGAATCGTGATAATTTAATTGAACATAAATTATCCTCTGATCAGATGGTCGTTCGATTTCAATGACCAAAGGTTGACATCTAGCAACATGCCAAAGCCCCCAAATGAGAAGGAAAGATATATACACATTCTGTATGTAATTTACATATGATACAGTCTCTCACCTCACTGTATCCCCACCTATTGACCTAGGGTACGGAAAGTGTCTGCCCATATGGTCAAGGGTATGATGTTGATAGTGTCATGAATCGTGGTAACCCAAGAGTCTCACATGATTCTTCCACTGTGGCCACAGTCTCAAGCACTGATCACACATATCAACCCGCGAACTGAAATACTACTCTTATAAGAAAATATTATCCGAGAGAGTGGCGATTCTCTATTATATCTTTACAAACTTCATGTGTTTCAACAAATGACCCAATCATACCCTTATGAGCGGATCTTTTGAATCAATGAAGGAGAATGTCAAAGTTATTTGATCCACACATAAGATTGTAAAGACCTCAGGTCTAAAGACTAGTCATATAATCAATACATGAAAGTTCTCACAGACACATGAGATAAACACTCCATATGAAAACTTCTGGCGGTCAGTTCGATGGACACGAGTAACTCATACATCCATGTGATACACCAAGCGGACGGATTTCCGCTAGTAGCCTATGAGATCGGCTACCTCACTTAAGGGCAGATCATATCATCATGCTAGTCTCTCCGCTTTGTGAACACCCAGATTATTCACAAAACTATAACTATGACCATTTAAGAGTAATAATTTTCATAAGGCGTGGAAGCCATCGTCTTATTACTCCAAGGGCTTTATTACAGTGTTGATGATTAATATAAGTTATGTACGACATGTATAATAAAGATTGCCATTATATTAATTAATGAAAATATTACAAATACATGTACACATAGCCCATCCACAAATTGGGTATAGGGTATATCCCTAACAATCTCCCACTTGCACTATAGCGAACTAGTATGAATCTGGACACCATACTCTCAGGTGTACCTATCATGCTTTTGTTGAGTCAGCCCTTTAGTCAGAGAATCTGCAAGATTATCTTTTGTGGGTATTTTCTCTATAATAACTTCTTTTCTCTCAACAATCTCCCTGATGAAATGAAATCGCATGAGTACATGCTTGGATTTTTGGTGGGACCTTGGTTCCTTTGATTGAGCAATGGCGCCCGTGTTGTCACAGTATATCGTGATGCCATTCTTTATCGCGGGAAGCACTTCCAGTTCCGTGATGAACTTCTTTATCCAGACTGCTTATTTAGCTACCTCAGATGCTGCAATATACTCGGCTTCAGTGGTGGAGTCCGATGTAGTTGACTGCTTTGAGCTTTTCTAACTAACAGCATCGCCATTCAAAGTAACAGATATCCTGTTTGTGATCTGCTGTCATTCCTATCAGTCTGAAAGCTCGTATCACAGTAACCAATGACTTTCATCTCAGAACAGTCTCCGTATGTCAAAAACACATCCTTAGTTCTTCTTAGATACTTAAGGATTGTTTTGACAGCTGTCCAGTGTTGCTCACCAGAATTTTCCTGATACCTGCTCGTTATGCTAAGAGCATAAGAGACATCAGGTCTTGTACATAGCATGGCGTACATGATCGATCCTATTGCTGAAGCATAAGGGATCATACTCATACACTCTCTATCTGAAGGAGTATGTGGACCTTGCTCCTTAGATAATTTGATTCCATGACAAGTAGGTAAATTACCTCTTTTGCAATCTTCCATTTTGAATCTTTTCAAAACTTTATCTATGTATGTAGATTGAGAAATTCCTAACAACCTCTTAGATCTATTATGGTAGATCTTAATACCGAGGATGTAGGCTGCTTCTCCCAAATATTTCATGGAGAAATTCTAAGATAACCATTGCTTGGTGGCTTGCATCATAGGAAATATCATTCCCGATGATTAATATGTCATCAACATATAATACGAGAAATACAACAACACTCCCACTACTTTTCCTGTAAAGACAAGGCTCGTCTATATTTTTGATGAAGTCAAATTCTTTGATTGTCTCATCAAATCGTATATTCCAACTTCTTGAGGCTTGCTTGATTCTATAAATGGATCGTTTAAGCTTGCATACTTTATTATGATCATCCTTAGATGCAAACCCCTGAGGTTGTGTCATATAAACTTCTTCTACGAGGTTCCCATTAAGGAAAGCTGTTTTGACATCCATCTGCCAAATCTCATAATCAAAGTGTGCAGCTGATGGCAATAAAATTTGAATGGACTTTATCATTGCAACAGGCGAGATGGTTTCCTCATAGTCAATTCCTTGGATTTGTCTATAACCTTTTGCCACCAACCTAGCCTTATAGGTTTGGATGTTGCCTTCTGCGTCAATTTTACGCTTGTAAATCCACTTGCAGCCTATGGGTTTTATCCCTTCAGGTGCATCTACCAAGTCCCAGACTTGATTCTGATACATAGAGTCTATTTTGGATTTCATGGCTTCAAGCCACTTGACTGAATCAATATCATGCATTACTTCGTCATAATTGGTGGGATTGTCATTATCAATGACCTGATCATGTTCCTCATCAATATGGAAACCATATCTTTCAGGCTCATGTCTTTCCCTACCAGACCTTCTGAGTTCATAACCTTATGGTTGTTCCGTCGCTGCCCTTTTGAGGGGCCTGGTGTTTAGTTCTATGTTAGCTTGTTCTTCTCGTACCTCATCAAGATCAAGTCTACTCCCACTATATTTCTTGAGAAGGAATTCATTATCTAGAAATTTAACATTTCGTGAGACAAATGTTCTTTCTTCATTTGGAACGTAGAACATTTATGCTCTTGAGTTCAAGGCATATCCTACAAACTTACATTTAACTGCCCTATCATACAATTTATTAGTTTATATGAGCTTGACATATGCGTCACATCCCCAAACTCTTAGATAGCTAAGACTATGATGTTTCCCAAACCATAACTCATATGGTGTTTGACTAGAAGTCTTGGAAGGAACTTGGTTTAGTAGTAGTGTTGCAGTTTCTAAAGTAAGACCCCAAAAAGAAAGAAGTAGATCCGTGCCTAGCATCATTGATCGGACCATATCTAATAATGTCCGATTTCTCCTTTCGGAGACCCCATTATGCTTTGGAGTTCCTGGAGGAGTCCACTGGGAAACAATGTCATTTTCTCTCAAGTAATCCTGAAATTTGTTGCTTAAGTATTCACCACCTCTGTCAGACCTTAGTGACTTAATACTTTTATTAAGCTATTTTTCTACTTCAGTTGTACCGCATAAGGTACACATACCCATATCGGGGGTGATCATCGACAAAGGTAGTGAAGTAGGAGAATCCACCTCTAGCGGTGACTGACATTAGTCTGCATACATCAGAGTGTATGAGTTCTAATGTCTCCGCTGCACGCTGTCTTTTACCTTTGAAAGGTATTTTGGTCATATTACCAAGTAAACAAGACTCATAAGTTCCATAAGGTTTATATTTGAAGGGTTGGAAATACTCATCCTTATGTAGCTTAGTTAATCTTGTTTCATTGATATGACATAAGCGACTGTGTCATAAAAGTGATTCATTGAGATTATTCGAGTTAACATTATATTATTAGAGGTTGAACATTCTTTGTCAGTTTGTAAGACATAGATACCCTATTCAAAATACCATCTCTATATTTTATTTCATTGAAATAATAGAACATTCATTACAACATATTAGGCATGAAAAGCCTTTATTACATAAAGAATAAATTGAAATGATATTCTGTTCTAGAGAAGGTACATAAACACAATCTTCTAAGTCTAAAAATAAACCATTCGACAAAACTAATGAATAAGTCCCCACACATAATGCAGCCAGTTTTGATCCATTACCCATGCGTAAGTCAACCTCCCCATGACGGAGTCTCCTACTGTTTCTTAGGCCCTGCACATTGTTAAACAAGTGAGTCCCACAACCGGTGTCAAGTACCCAAGTAGAAGGTTCAGAGTGTTGAGAATATAATTCAATCATATACAACATACCTGAAGCATTGGGCTTCTTGGGCCTCTTGGGCTTCCCTAGCTTCCTTGGCTTTCAAGGATCTACAGTCTTTCTTCCAATGACCCTTCTTTCCATAAAAGAAATATTTCCCATTTCCCTTTTTCTTCTCCAACTTACCATTGGGCTTTAGGTGATCTGGAGCCTTGGTCTTGCCCTTATTTTTCTTTGGGCCTCGTGTTGGACAATTATGACCCATAGCGTCACTGTTTGTAAAAAACATTGTGTTTTTGTACAAAATTAACTATGTTACAATGAAATTACCTTTTACCGTTTTGTAATTTATTTACTTTGATATATAAATGGTAAAAGTCCTTATGATTAGTTCCGGATTGAGATGATATGAGACAGTATCAATCCATAAAAGTTTAATCATTAAACATCCCTAGTCGTAGTATTATCGAGACTGGACATCGATAATGTGGAATAGACTATTATTGCACTTGTGCGCGTTGTGAGGGCATAACGGCGTAGTTCTCATATATTAAGTATTGGATACTTATGCAAGTGCGATAGGAGGTTGTGTTTTACCGATGGTAAGGAAAACAGCTTTGCTCTGGATAGACCCCGCGGAATCCAATTGGTAGTATGTCTATGTGTCTATGGGAGTCCGCTTCAGGGTAGGTGTATTTGGTCTTAATCTGATACTTGCATCGCTAGTACTTGCGACAATTGATACGCTTTGGTTTTGGCCGTTCAGGACTTTAACAGGTTCTGAGTACGCCTCTCTGGGTTTATTGAGAATCGTAGTGTATTGGGTGTGATGTCAAGACGGAAGTATCACTTCAGACATATGGAGATGATGATCACGCATGGATTCAGAACTGGTTCTCTATTGTGTTGCAACCATCGGGATAATATGACAACGTCAGGATTATCCGATTCAAATAGACTAGTTGCTTGATATCCGATATATGCTTCGTACGAGGTAGACACTATTCCAGCCCCAGGCCTTGCACGTGAACATCCGATACTGGATCGGTATACACAATACTACGGTATACTACGCCTGATAAAGATCGTATATTCCATTAAGAATATTTCTGGAGAATTGGGTAGGCATGGCGCTTTACTAGAAGCCAATCTTGCCTTGTAAATCGGTAAAAACGTAGTACGAGGTACGTACGTGTTCGGATAGTCTGAATACCGAATTTACTGCCAACATATCCAGGGATCTCTTGGGTCGCTTCCCGAAGATTCACCAATGACGTATGATTCGAGCATAATTGATCTGGGATTAATTGCGGAGAGACTTTATCTTGGATAAAGTACTATTTGAAGAGAGAGAAAGATTAATTTGGAATTAATCGATAAAATAATATATTTGATATATTAAACGAAATTAGATTTCGATGCGGAATTAAAATTAGATTTTAATTCGGGCAAATGAGTTAATTTAGAATTAATTCGTTAGCGACGTGAATAGTAATTTTACTAGGCATAATTATTTAATTAAATTCGATTTAATTACGTCGCAATGAAAGTTCGTTAATTCAGAATTAGCGAACTCGAGCCCGAGAGTGTTTGCGGGCCCACTCGTATTTCGAATCGAGAAGGGCCCACATGTCACATCAACTATCACATCACTTGTCACTTTAAAATTGTTTTAACTTGATGGGTTTAGGTGAAGTTATTGGTGACTTAATTTACACTCCATTTGAAAGCTTGAGTGACCTTTTACCAAATCAACTTTTGGTATTAGATTTAAATTGATTTTTTGAAAATCAAAACAAAAGCCTTCTTAATTCTCTCAATTTTCGAATTTGTAGCAAGCAAATACTCTCCCAAATTTTCTTCTCTTTGACCGAAAATCTTGAAGACGGAACAAGTGAAATTTTGTTACAAAATTGCATAGAGCTAGCACTCGTCAAAGAATCATTACAAGGTGTTAGGGAAACCAACTTGAGAGCTTGGAATCCACACAAAGCTTGGAGCTTGGACATCATTTCTTGAATGACACCTTGGCCGAACATAGATGAGAATTTTGGGCATTTGACGCATCCTAAATCCGATCAATGTAAGTGTGTTTCTGCCACTCTTCTTTGTGTATTCATTCCATTTCAATGCTTAATTTGATCTTGGGACTAATCTAGAAACCCAACACCTCGTGGCTTCATGTCCATACCCATAAGCATGATGGAGGTTTTAAGCTCCGGTTTCAAGTCCTTCACTGCTTGCTTTATGAGATTGTGCAATTATGCTAAAGTAGCTTCTTTATCAGACAGATGAAACTGCATAATAAAGTTAGAGAATTCATTTGGTAAGGACTGAAGAATTAGATCCTGACATATCTCATGAGCCATGATGAACCCGAGGTTGGCCAATCATCTTAAGCACATGTCCACTAACAGATCCTTCCTTATACCTTGTTTGGAATAAGGGACATGACACTTGGAATCTCACGGTATGAACAGAAGTTGCATACAACTCCTTCAAGTGAAAGATGATGGTTTGAGCATCCATATCTTCGTGAGCTTTCTGAAGTTCGTCCGATATAGAGCCAAGCATTATGCAAACTGCTTGTTCATCATTATCGACGTGTTTATTCCAAGCATCAAATATATTTTGGTCAACATCTTCTTCGGGTTCATGGGGAATGGTATTTCAAGAACATAGAAAATCTTTTCTTATCGTAAGACAATTTTAAGGTTTCTAAACCAGTCATTGTAGTTGTCCCCTTGAGCTTATGCTCATCAAGGATGGAACGAAATGTACTCTATTTGCCATTTGAATGTTTGTGAAATATTTTAACCCACATGTTAAGAGAGAATGTTAAAATTAGGAATATGTTTTCATTAATGTTTCATAATAACATGGGCTTTTAATATTATGAAGTTGCTCCCACTCAATTGTTTAAAAATTTTAAGCAAATCGCATCAACCCCAATATGATGGATTTCTTTTGGGCAAAGATCCCATTATCATCATTTCATAACTCTGACTAGGGTCGGTCGTTATAAAATATGATAATTAGGTAGGTTCCCAACCAATTTATGATATAAATCACAACTCCTTGATCATTAGGTTAGGCAATCAAACATGTCATAGCTTATGCTAGTCCTTGTGGACAACCAATCTTTGCCACTAAGTTATAAGACCACGCCTAAGAGTCGTTGCATCTTATAACTCAGAAAAGTCAAACCATTGTCAATAATACGATTTAGGGACAAATTGGTATTGGTCAGTCTGGTAAAGCCTAATCCTGCCAATACGGTTTAAGCCCTTTGGGTCTATACTTTACAATGGGAGGCAAATTTTAGACTTAAATAATTATTGAGGATTTTAGCAAGTTTAAGTGAATAACTGTCAAATGGATTCCTCCATTGAAAATTCCCCAGAAGGAGGGTGGAGCGAACTCTCTTAAATACCCTTACCTCTTAGGCTCTTATCGCCTTGGTGATAGGAATAAACAATAGATCCTCCAAATTAGTCCAACACTTTAAATATGCTTTAAGGTAAGCTTTGAGTAAATGATTATCTAGATGTCTCCATAGCTTTTCCTTTTGGCTATAAAAAGGTAGTGATTGAAGGAAGACACCAAATCATTATCTAACTCTAGTAATACCTTTGGTTAAATTAACTTTAGTTTGGAAAGTTTTATTAACGCCTTGGTCCCACCCCACTTGTATCTTTTATAATTTCTTTTATTATAAACAAGTGATTTATATTTATTAGCCTTAAAGGTAATAAATCTCTAAGTTCATCACGGAATAATTACTTAGCTAAGGGATAAGCAATACACTCTCTATTTCTTAGAAAGTCTCTAGATGCTTCCACCCTAAAATAATCATGCCAAATCTAATCATACATAGAATAATCAGGCATATGAGTTTTAATATGTTGGAATTATTTTAGGCAATAAATAACTTTGATTAAAATTTAATTATGATATTGCATTTTATTTTATTCAAAAAAAATTACTATTTATGTTTTTCTGCAGACGCTTGAATTTTAAATGCAATTTCACAATTCAAATCTTAATCAAATCATGAAAAACTTGTTCCTAAAATTAAGTTCAGGGTGTTAGCTTTCCAACGAGCTTTTAAACACCCGATTTTGAGTTCAAATGAGTGAAAACTAATCAAAATAAAAACGGCGCTCTGATACTACTGTTGGGAAGCGGCAGCGAGTGCGCTGCGGAAAAATAAAAAATTATGATGCCACTTTCTCTTTGCCCAAGACCCATTTATTTTAATTATTCTACAAGCCTAGGCATGTTACTATATATATTGTAAGCAAAAAACAATTAAAACATGCAAAGAACATAAACCTAAACATGCTAACTATCATAAGAACTCTAATTAAAATAAAGAAAGAAAAAAGACTTACTTGAACTGTAGACACCTCCAGTCCTCCCTCCAATCTACAAGCTCTTCCACGTTCCAAAGAGCCACCCAAGTGTGTCGCCTCCAAAGATGCACACACCAAAGCCAAAACTCAACGGCAACACTACGTCTTCAGTGTACGGGTATTTTGCCATTGGTACTAGCCTTGGCAAATACCTCAAAACTTTTAACTCGAGGTTCCTCTAGTTAATTAGACTTATGGATCCTCAAAAGCAGTGGCTTAATCTTAGACTTTAGATTTTCTCACTTATATAACCCAAGATATAAAAGGTTTGGTGCAAATATTTGTGAAGAATTCATTGGGTTATATAGTGCTCCAAAGACAACAAAATTAATTATGAATCCGATGTGGGATAAAAGCTAATTTAATCTTAGTCATTGGATCTTAATTTAGTGGTTTAATGAGATTATAAAACCCTAATAAGAGTTTGAGCCGAATTGAAATTCAAAACAAATAACAAAAATTTTACTATTCACGAGTTACTATTTACGCAATACTACTATTCATATGTTACTATTCACATGAATAGTAATATTTTTTTTTATCTATTTATTCCAATTCCCAAAGTGCCCCTATCATCATCCACCAATCCCGAAGCCACTATGGAACCTCATAAATGATATGTTCAATGATTAAACATATTGAACCATTTATGAACAATTCCTACCGCAATCATATATGCTGTTAAATATTAGTGTGCACTGTTAACCATTAATTTCGACTTTATTGTCCCCTCAAGTTGGACATGAAATGAATCGTGATAATTTAATCGAACATAAATTATCCTCTAATCAGATGGTCGTTCGATTTCAATGACCAAGGTTGACATCTAGCAACATACCAAGGCCCCCAAATGAGAAAGAAAGATATATACCCATTTTGTATGCAATTTACATATGATACGGTCTCTCGCCTCACTCTATCCCCACCTATTGACCTAGGGTACGAAAAGTGTCTACCCATATGGTCAAATGTATGATGTTGATAGTGTCCTGAATTGTTCTAACCTAAGAATCTCACATGATTCTTCCGCTGTGACCACAGTCTCAAGCACTGATTACACATATCAACCTCGCGAACTGGAATGTTACTCTTATAAGAAAATATTATCCAAGAGAGTGGTGATTCTCTGTTGTATCTTTACAAACTTCATGTGTTTCAACAAATGACCCAATCAGACCCTTATGACCTGATCTGTTGAACCAGGGAAGGAGAATGTCAAAGTTATTTGATCCACACATAAGATTTTAAAGACCTCAAGTCTAAGGACTAGTCATAAAATCAATACATGAAAGTTCTCATAGTCACATGGGATAAACACTCCATATGAAAACTTTCGACGGTCAGTTGGATGGACACGAGCAACTCATGTATCCATGTGATAGACTAAGCGGACGGATCTCCGCTAGTAGCCTATGAGATCGTCTACCCCACTTAAGGGCGGATCATATCATCATGCTAGTCTCTCCGCTTTGTGAACGCCCAGATTATTCACAAAACTATGACTATGAACATTTAAGAGTAATGATTCTCATAAGGCGTGGAAGCCATCATCTTCTTACTCCAAGGGCTTTATTACAGTGTTGATGATTCATATAAGTTATATAAGACACGTATAATAAAGATTGTCATTTTATTAATTAATGAAAATATTATAAATACATGTACACATAGCCCATTAACAAGTTAGGTATAAGGCATATCCCTAACATGTATATCCTCTCAGAATCATATCCTGACTTGTATATGCAAGCATATAATTTCTCGTTCTCCGAAGATACTTGAGAATATATTTTACCACTACCCAATTATCTAATCCTGGTTGGATTGAAACCTACTAACTACTCCCACTATAAAATAAATATCTGATGTCCTGCATAATATAGCATATATAAGACTTCCAATTGCTGAAGCATATGGTATATGTCTCATCTCCTCGACTCTTGAGGTGTCTTAGGAGACTGTTCCTTAGACAAATGAATTCCATGCCTAAAAGGTAAATTACCTTTCATGGAATTTTGCATACCAAATCGTACAAGAATCTTGTCGATATAGGTTGCTTGAGACATCACTAACAATCATTTATTGTGATCCCGAATGATCTGGATCCCAAGTACATAACTTGTCTCTCCCAAATCTTTCATTTGGAATTGGTTAGCTAGCCAGATTTTCACGTCCAATAATATTTTTACATCATTCCCAATAAGAAAAATATCATCGACGTATAACACAAGGAAACCCACATTCTGATCAATGATGTGCTTGTAGATACAAGGCTTATCGATATTCTGCTCAAAGTTATAAGACTTGATCGTAGTATCAAACCTTATGTTCCAAGATCTAGATGCTTGCTTAAGTACATAAATAGACCTTTGCAACTTGCAAACTTTTTGCTCTTGACCTTGGGTAATGAATCTTCTGGTTGTACCATATAGATACTCTCATCAAGATTGTCATTCAAGAATGCAGTCTTGACATCCATTTGCCAAATCTCATAGTCATAATATGCGGCAATGGAAAGAAGAATCCTGATGGATTTAATCATGGCTATTGGGGAGAAAGTTTCTTCATAATTAACTCTCTCTTTTTGGGTATAACCCTTTGCCACTAGCCTAGCCTTGAAAGTCTATACTTTTCAATCTATTCCTCTTTTCTCTTAAAGATCAACTTGCAACCTATGGGTTTTACCCCCCATCAGGTTGGTCTATAAGTACCAAGACTGAGTTAGAGTACATAGGCTCCATCTCGAGGTTCATGGCTTTGAGACATTCCTCTTTATCAATATCTTCCATTGTACTACGATATGTCAATGGATCATCTATACCATCATAAGATGCAACAACTTTCACCTCACCATTTTCTAGATAGTGTTCAGGTTGTTTTACATCTCATTGTGTCTAGGTGGTATGGAATCCTGATAACTTGCATCTGACTTTCAGAAATGGAAGATGTAATGTTTTTATCAATATTTGACAATGGTGTACTGGTCGTACCAAAAATTTGTTAGACAATTATTACCCATAGCGTCACTGTTTGTAAAAGACATTGTGTTTTTGTACAAAATTGACTATGTAATATTGTAATTGCCTTTTATCATTTCGTAATTTATTTACTTTGATATATAATGGTAAAAGTCCATATGATTAGTTCCGGATTGAGATGATATGAGACAATATCAATCCATAAAGGTTTAATCATTAAATATCCCTAGTCGTAGTATTATCGAGACTGTACAACGATAATGCGGAATAGACTAGTATTGAACTTGTGCGCGTTGTGAGGGCATAACGGCACAGTTCTCATATGTTTAAGTATAGGATACTTATGTGTAGGCATTGCATTTTTGCATGTGAAACCCGATGATGAGTCTCATTTGGAGGCACTACCTTTTAAGTCGTGGAAGACGCGTCAAACGGTCATCGGAAGGGAATCGGTATTTTGTTAGATCTTATTCGCTTGATTAGCTTCGGGTTCGCTGTTGGACCTCCGTTTTAAAACTTAACCTTAGCCCAAGCCCATTAAATCACATCCAATAATAATTAAAACATTTAAAATATATGTGTCACAAATTAAATTTAAATTAAATCTAAGTAAATTAAAACCAATTAAATTAAACACAAATTAAATTAAATAATTGAAATGAAATTAAAATAACTAAATCGAAATTAAATAACTAATTAAATTGAAATTAAACCAAAATTAATTAAAACGAAATTAAAGTGGAATTAAAATAACTAAATTTAAATTAAATTAAATAACCTAAATTAATTAATTAAATGATATACCAACTAAATAAAATATTAAATAAGTCATCAACCAATTAAAATCCAACACAAATTAAATTAAATCTAATAAACTAATATTTAATTAAAATAAATACCAAAATTAAATAATTAACTTCCAAATCAAAATAATTTCATTCCTAATTAAACAAATCAATCACCAAATTTAAATAATTCCCACCAAAATTAAAACTACTATTGCCTAAAATAACCAAATTAAATATACCTAATTAATTAATTTTTATTTCCTAAAAAAAAAAAAAAAAACATGCACACACAAACCCTAACCATTCCCTCACTATATAAACAACACAAAACAACCCCTAAGCTCTCTTCTCAACACTCTCCTCTCTCACCTTACGGCCAACCAAAACAATAAAAACAAAAATAAACCCTAAGTCTCTCCTCTCTTCCATCTCATTCACGGCCACAATAAAAACATCAACCCAGCAATAATAAAAAAAACCTACACCCTTCATGTTAAGACACTCAGCCCTCACCATTCCCCTTAACCTTCAACAACCCACAAACCCTAGCAATTAACGCCATATCCTTCACACAAGCAGCACAGCCCCTCCATCACGCACGCCATTCCTCTCGGTTGAAAACACCACTCACGAATCTACACATCCGGCCAACACACTCACACCCCTGAAGACCCTAAGCTATTCACGCCATTAACCTTCATTTAGCAGAACCACACTCCGCACTCAGGCAGCCCCATAGTCGAACAAAGCACATTAACACCACATTATCCTTCACGTAGCAGCCCTTCACCAAGCCCTCTTTCACACGCAAATCACCCCATCACACAGCCACAAACAGAACTACTTGACAACGCACACATACGAGCCAGACAAGCACCAGCCCACGTACCCTCCATAACCTCATGCATGCAACTCCTACACTGACCACAACGGCAAGCCATCAACACCTTTAACCATGCCCTCAACCCAGGCGTCAACCCCCTGAATTACATACTCCAATCACGTGACCAAGCTACTCCAAACCGTGCACACTACCTTCAACTCAAATAATGCACGTAATCCACTGTCCAGGCCCCTCTCACGCACAAACCTCTCGCCTCTCACATGCCAACAGCCACTTAAGAAAGAAATAAACCCACTCAACGAAGCCCCCTCACGCATAGCATCCCCACGTAACAAGCCCCTCACAAATCTACCTTCATCATGCTAAACACCACAAAACATCAACCAATATTGCTTAGCCTCATTCCAGTCCTGAAAACTGCACTAAAACAAACCCCAAAACAGCCGTGAAAATAAGCCTGAAACTGTCCAGTATTGCACCCCGAAAATGCCTGAAACGCCCCCTAAACAGTGTCCAAAAACAGCCGCATAATACCCTTACATACTACCTAAAACTGCCCCAAAACAGTGAACAAATACAACCAAAACAGTGAGCAGAAAATACATCACATACAGCAGCGAAATGGAGGTAAAACAGCGACCAAATAGCGAAACAATGAGCAAAGACATTGAACCAGTGAACCGGAAGAGTTGCGGATTATTAGCCCTTCCGACGGACTTGGAACGCGCTTCCGAAAGTCGACGTAAAAAGGTTAGACCTGAGGGTATTTTTCACATCCGTTTTCAGTTTTATTTTTATTATTTATTAAGTTTCGTTTGCATGATTATTATGGATTGATGCATGATTGTGGCCCTTGATTAAAATGAAAAATGTGTCGCCTCTCGTGAAACATAGGATGGAAACCCGGACGTAAATTTCATAGCCGATTCCGAATGGACGGTAGTATGATCTGCACTCGGGATACAACTCCATGTACCACTTGAGCAAACGGCGTATATTTTATTTTATGTTGTTTTGATGTGTTTATTATTCATTATTTAATTTCCGCATATTACTTGTTAGCGTAATGATATGATCGAGCGCATGTGCTTAGTAAGTGTGATGAAAGGTTCTCTAATTGAAGGGGTTAAAATCCTTTACCACGATGTTTCGCCGCGCCGGTCAATGTATATTCGATTGGATGTGAGATATGTTCAATCGGGTATACGAAATTCGATATTATTACATTTACCTTTTTGTTTCATATATATGCATTGAGATAAGCGCATAGGTTTAGTAAGTGCGATGAAAGGTCCTCTAATTGAAGAGGTTAAAAATCCCTTACCACGATGCTTCGCCGCGCTGGACGATGTGTATTCGATTGGATGTAAGACATGTTCAATCGGGTATACGAAATCCGATATCTTTGTACTTACTTTTGTTTCACATATATATGCATTGAGATAAGCGCATGGGCTTAGTAAGTGCAGTGAAAGGTCTTCTAATTGAAGAGGTTAAAATCCTTTACCATGATGCTTCGCCGCGCCGGATATCTTTGTATTCACTTTTGTTTCATATGTATGCATTGTGTTGTGTGCGCATGGGCCTAGTAAGTCGGATTAAAGGTCCTCCACTTGGAGGGATAAAAAGCCTACGGTCTACCTTTACCGCAATACTTCGCCGCGATTTGTTATTTACTTTTCGTTATGTGTTATTTATTTATCATTCGAACATTATCATTTCACTCATGGATTTTATTTGTTGCACGTTATTATGCATGCATGCGCATGAGCTTAACTAGGGTGGGTTAAAGGTCCTCTATTCGAGGGAAAATGCCTTAAGGCTACCTTACCACGATGTTTTGTCGCGCTGTTTATTACGTGATTTATCGCTGTTTTTATAAAACACCATTTTTTTCATACATTCTAATTGTTGCACGTTATTATGTACGTATGCGCATGGGCTTAACTAGGGTGGTTAAAGGTCCTCTATTCGAGGGAAAATGCCTTAATGCTACCTTACCACGATGTTTTACCGCGCTGTTTATTACGCGACTTATCGCTGTTTTGTAAAATATCATTTTATTCATGCATTTTATTTCTGTTCATTATGCAATGTTTTGCCGTGCTTTCTTTTCCATATTATTCATTCATATGACATCTCATTGCATAATCTTGCATCACATATAACATGCTTAATTGAAAATTTGTAGTAGTTACATGAGTATAGGCACACATTGCATTTCTCTTCTTCTTGGTATTCCTTTCTTTCACTCATGTTAGCCACATTCTTTGGCATTACATCATGGCATGTTTATCTTTAATATACGGATGTATCTTTAATTGTTCCTCTTTCGCGTATTTGAATTTGCATCTTTTATCCCTTCATGTCATGCTCTTGTTTTGACTCCGTTTATTATGTGGTTATCTTGATCTTATTTCATATGCTTTTATAATGCGCTTATAACATGATATGTTCGCCGTTATTTTGATTTCCTTTATATTGCATGCCAATATTGCTATGGTTGTCTTGCGTTTATGCTTACATGAATATTGAATGCTTATGATGTAACATGTTTGCTATTGAAAAATATTTTATCTTCATGCATGTGAACTTAGGATTATGGTGCACTATTGGAAATAAGTATTATTTACACAAATCCTTTCATTACAAGTGACATAAGTAAGGGACCATTCTGAACCCAACGGTTTGAGGTCATCCCTTACGAGGGGTGAGTGCGGCCTTAATCTCATTTTCCCGATTCACACTGGGTGGCGACTCCATCATTCTTCGGTTTAGTCCCCCGTGGCTACTCCGTACTCCCAACCGGGCCGCGAGCCCGGAACAGCATGCGTCGCCCAGGTTTTCCTGTGTCACCACAGTCTGGCGACTCCACTGGGGATAGAGAATCGGCCCCGAAATATTATCTTGTAATGTTTGGATTTGTGTTTTAATTAACCGTGTCTATAATGGGTAAAATGAGGGTTTGATCAAAGGCATCTTTTAAGGCTAGGTAATGGTTTGGTGTCTTCCTTCATTCACTACCTTTCGAGGAAAAGCTGTGGAGGCACCTAAATATTCACTACCCTTGGCCTGTTGTGACAGACTAATTTGGAGGACTTGTTGCTTATTCCTGTCACCAAGCGATAAGAGCCTAAGAGGCTTGGGTATTTAAGAGAGTTCGCTCCACCCTCCCTCTGGGGAATCTGCAACAATAAATCCATTTGACAGTTAGTCACACACCATGACTTGTTGGCACGTACCGCAAGGTATAAAAACGGTGAGCTTGCTTGGTTGCTCAAACCCTTAAGGGGGAGACCTAGTTGTGGGCAATCCTTCGCCAGCAAGGGTCTTTGTCTATACTCTCACGAACCCACCCATAGACCAGGGTTGTATGGCTAAAGTAACAATTATTTCCTTGAGCATGTGCTTGTGGACCATCCTTATTTGGATGCAGTTGGGCTTCTTGTCAGAAATGCAAACTTGCTGGGCTATTTAAACTGGGGCGAGTTCGTATCCTATGACCATTAGGCCCAAAGCTTGTAAAATGTTGATGGGCCACCTTGTAGAATTTACTGTTTTATGCTTGAATTATCTTGTTATGTTTGTGTTTTGGGAACATCTTCGTTTGGATCCATTTGGACCATTTGTCAGGGGATATGGGCTTGTTGGGCCATTTAAATTGGGACAAGAACGTACCTTATGACGATTGGGCCAAAGGCCTCTAAATGTTGATGGGCCACCTTGTAGAATTTACTGTTTTACGCTTGAATTATCTTGTTATTTTTGTGTTTTGGGAACATCGTCGTTTGGATCCATTTGGACCATTTGTCATGGGATATGGGCTTGTTGGGCCATTTAAACTGGAACAAGAACGTATCTTATGACGATTGGGCCAAAGGCCTCTAAATGTTGATGGGCCATTTTGTGCTTCTGTTCGGAACATTACCATTTGGATTTAGTTGGGCTGCATGCCATGGGATGCGAACTCGTTGGGCCATTTAAACTGGGACGAGTTCACTCCTGTGACATTTAGCCCAAAAGCTTCTAAAATGGTAATGGGTCGATTTGTTTAAAAAAATTTAATTGATTTAGCATGTTCTATATGTTACGTGCATCTCATACATACATGCATCATGTTAATACCCTCTATGTCTCAAAAAGACATTATAGATTCCTGTTGGGTTAGGAAAGTAGAGAGACTTGTCAGAAGACCATCAACCAACATGAACGAGTCAGCCAATGAGGGATCCCGCCTGGATCAATTGGAGACCAAAGTAACAGGAATTATTGAGATATTGCAAGTTCTGACTAATGTTGTGGCCAGTTTGACCGTACTTTGTATAGCCGATAACAGAGAGATGAACAATCAGAATGGAAAGATCATCGGGGAACCTTCGGAGACCAAGCCCACTTCCCCTGAGGTTGCCCCTGTTAGAAACAGACGATTCTCCAAACTTGGTAGACCTTTATTAGAGGTGTTTAGAGAGCTGGAAAAGCAATAACTCATGATTCCCTTAGAGCCCAGACCATTTCCAAACCCTGTACCACGCTACCTTAAGCTAAACCTTTACTGTCACTACCACCAGCAAAGAGGCCATGAAACTAATAAATGCATCCGCCTTAGGCATGAAATCCAAAACCTCATTGATGCCCATATGAAATACCCAACCCTGAAAAAGAACAAGCCAAACACACACAGAAAACCTCCACCTTCCCACATTATTGACTCCGGCCTACCCGACAGCCGGTCCTTCAAACCCACAACTACCAAACTTCTCGCATAGGGATAACGGGGCAACAGTGGTAAAAGTGAAAAAAGCAGCAGAGGGAGGACTTTTGGGAAAACTTCTCAGACAATGATGAGACAGAGGTTGCAAAAGAAGAAGTGAATGGGAAGAGGAACTACTGTACCTAGAGAAATTGATGGTTGAAGGAAATAAGAAAGCGAGGGAAAATAAAGTTGCAATTTATGGAGATGATTGTCTCCCAGATCTTATTCAGTTCTGATCCATCATTTATTAATAAAGACATTGATTTTATCTATTTGTTCGAACCTTTTTTTTTCTCAATGACAATAAAGACGTTCATTTCACTTACTTACCTGAGTTTATTCCTTTCAACCTACGACATGAATATATTAGCATTCAACCTTGGTACTATGATGCTCAGTGGTGTCCAAGAACACGGGAAATCCTTGGAAGAAGCAAGCAGAAAAGATAATATGGCCATTCAGTAATGGGAAGCGGGGCAGTGAGACTGTCAGATTTAGAAGAGAATGAGTTCACTGAGCTGATCGACGTAGACAGATTGAAGGAGTGGCTTGCCTAAGAAAAAAAGATTGAGTAGTCACCAAAAGAATTGGCAGAAGACCTAACCCGACGGGATAAGAAGCACATGCATGCATGCATACACGTAACCCATTTGGCATTCCTTTTGTGTTTGTTTTGTGTTCACAGGTTTTGAAGAAGAAAAAGAGAAAACGGCAAAAGCAAGCCAATCAGAGTAGCAACATCACAGTATAAGGTTCGGGTATGAACCCCAGGGTTGAGGCCCATTTTAGTATCAGTTTGGGGTGAGGCCCACATCAGTTGGGGGTGAGGCCCACACCGGTCCGAGGTCAAGAACCCAGTTCATTTAGTACAGTACGGGAACAAAGCCCACAGTATCAGTTGCAGAATGAACCAGTTTTGGGGAAGAATCCCAGGGTTGAGGCCCATATCAATAAGATTTCCAGGGTATGGACCTCAGGGGGGCGAAGTCCACATTATCAGCGATTGAAAGGAAGAATTCCTTGGAGTGTGAGAAAAAAAAAGAAGAAGAACAAGAAAAAAGAGAGAGAGAAGACTTTGATAGTTAGACATATGTCCGGTGATGACATCGTATGCTGAAAAGAGAAACCTTAGAAACGATAAGTGCGAGACGAGCTCTCGTCCGGTATTCTGAATAAGTTGATCTCAACTAGACTCACGTGCACCTGATTACGGGATCTCAACAGTGGAAGCCTGAGCGGTTGGTGAGATGACTAGTTGATGAGATGGTGTATCGGTGAATGACCGTTCGCCTGGATGTCCACCCTGGCTTACTTAGGCTACGATATATGATATGGTTGGAAGCAAAGAAAGTCTCTGAAAAGAAAAGAAAAAAAAATAGACCATCTATAACCGATAAGCGTGAAGCTACCCATGGGCGAGTATTAGGACCACCATGAGGAGAAATGCTACCTTAAAGGGTAGGTGTGTCAGAAAAAGAAAAAAAAAAAAAAAGAGAGAAAAAAAATGAAAAGAAAGAGACAAGCAAAATGAAGAAAACCATATCATGTTGAGTATGCTGCCGTAATCATAGAACGTGAGCGAGACATCCAGGTTGGTTAGACCCACCGATCCGATTCTCCGAGGTGAAATCATCGAGTTGGCTTACTTAAGGAATAAGCTGCGAAAGAGCCTTGGCACACACACACTAGGAGTTTAGTTCAGATCACTTATTCAGACAGTCGCACTTGAGCGTATCGAGTACTTTGAAGATTCTCTGGTTTTGACGTGAAGCATTCGTCGAGGACGAAAATATGTCTAGCTATCAAGATTATCTCGTGAGAGGCAATACAATATGTTGAAATAAAATATCATATCAATAGCAGTTCTACCGGGTATGGCATTCTGGGGGCGAAGCCCACATTATTTCAGTATCAGTTCTGCCGGGTATGGCATTCTAGGGGCGAGGCCCACATTGGTTCAGTAGCATACTTATCGGGTTTGGCGTTCTGGGGGCGAGACCCGCATTGGTTCAGTGTCAGTTCTGCCGAGTATGGCATTCTGGAGGTGAGGCCCACATTGTTTCAGTATTAGTTCTGCCGGGTATGGCACTCTGGGGGCGAGGCCCACGTCTTTATCAGAATCAGTTCTGCTAGGTACGGCACTCCGGGTATGGGGACATCAGATCAGTTTTGCCAGGTATGACACTCCGGGTATGGAAACACATTAGTATCAGCTTGAGGGCGATGCCCATATCAGTTTGAGGGCGAGGCCCACATCAGCATCAGATTGGGGGCGAGGCCCATATCAGTCTGAGGGTGAGGCCCACATCAATATCAACCTGGGGGCGAGGCCTACATCAGTATCAGTTTGCGGGCGAGGCCCACATCTACATCAGCATCAGTCACGGGGATGAGTCCTAGGGCCGAGGCCTACGTCGTCATCAGTTTCAGTTTCATGGATGAATCTCAAGGCCGAGGCCTATGTTATCATCAGTATCATGTAGGGATGAGTTCCAGGGTCGAGACCCCCCATTAGCTTCAGTTTCAGAGATGAGTTTCAAGGCCGAGGCCTACGTCATCATCAGCATCAGCAGTTTTGGGGATGCGTCCCAGGGTTAAGGCCCATATTTTATCAGCATTTTGGGGATGCGTCCCAGGGTTGTAAACCAATATCATCAATAGTTTTTGGGATGCGTCCCAGAGTCGAGGCCCATTTTGGCAGTGTTATTGGGATGCGTCCCAGGGTTGAGGCCCCCGTTGTCGGTTGCAGTTATTGGGATGCGTCCCAGGGTCGTGGACCCACTGCATCATTTTTGGGGGATGCGTCCCCGGGCTGAGGCCCATTTTGTCAACGGTATTGGGATGCGTCCCAGGGTCGAGGCCCCCGTTGTCGATTGCAGTTATTGGGATGCGTCCTAAGGTCGTGGACCCACTACATCATTTTTGGGGGATGCGTCCCCGGGCTGAGGCCCATTTTGTCAGCGGTATTGGGATGCGTCCCAGGGCGAGGCCCCCGTTGTCGGTTGGAGTTATTGGGATGTGTCCCAGGGTCGTGGACCCACTGCATCAATTTTGGGGAATGCGTCCCCAGGCTGAGGCCCATTTTATCAACGGTTATTGGGATGCGTCCCAGGGTCATGGACCCACTGCATCATTTTTGGGGATGCGTCCCCGGGCCGAGGCCCATTTGTAACGGTATTGGGATACGTCCCTTGGTCGAGGCCCCCGTTGTCGGTTGCAACTATTGGGATGCGTCCCAGGATCGAGGTCCACTGCATCATTAGCTCGGCGAAGCAGCAGGCAAGTCAGATGGCAGCTGGCGAGCCAGGTAAGTGAAAATGCATTGAATAACTTTGATGGGATTGTTCATAGTCACACACTGCACAAGTCCCATCAAAGTGGGGGCGACTGTAGGCATTGCATTTTTGCATGTGAAGGAGGCACTACCTTTTAAGTCGTGGAAGCCGCGTCAAACGATCATCGGAAGGGAATCGGTATTTTGTTAGATCTTATTCGCTGGATTAGCTTCGGGTTCGCTGTTGGACCTCCGTTTTAAAACTTAACCTTAGCCCAAGCCCATTAAATCACATCCAATAATAATTAAAACATTTAAAATATATGTGTCACAAATTAAATTTAAATTAAATCTAAGTAAATTAAAACCAATTAAATTAAACGCAAATTAAATTAAATAATTGAAATTAAATTAAAATAACTAAATCGAAATTAAAATAACTAATAAATTGAAATTAAACCAAATTTAATTAAAACGAATTAAAGTGGAATTAAAATAACTAAATTAAAATTAAATTAAATAACCTAAATTAATTAATTAAGGCGATATACCAACTAAATAAAAAATTAAAATTAAATAAAATATTAATTAAGTCAGCAACCAATGAAAAATCCAACACAAATTAAATTAAATCTAAATTAAACTAATATTTAATTAAAATTAAATACCAAAATTAAATAATTTACTTCCAAATCAAAATAATTTCATTCCTAATTAAACAAATCAATCACCAAATTTAAATAATTCCCACCAAAATTAAAACTGCTATTGCCTAAAATAACCAAATTAAATATACCTAATTAATTAATTTTTATTTCCTAAAAAAAAAAAACCATGCACACACAAACCCTAACCATTCCCTCACTATATAAACAACACAAAACAACACCCCTAAGCTCTCTTCTCAACACTCTCCTCTCTCACCTTACGGCCAACCAAAACAATAAAAACAAAAATAAACCCTAAGTCTCTCCTGTCTTCCATCTCATTCACGGCCACATTAAAAACAGCAACCCAGCAATAATAAAAAAACCTACACCCTTCACGTTAAGACACTCAGCCCTCACCATTCCCCTTAACCTTCAACAACCCACAAACCCTAGCAATTAACGCCATAGCCTTCACACAAGCAGCACAGCCCCTCCATCACATAGGCCATTCCTCCGGTTTTGAAAACACCACTCACGAATCTTCACATCCGGCCACTACACTCACACCCCTGAAGACCCTAAGCTATTCACGCCATTAACCTTCATTTAGCAGAACCCCACTCCGCACTCAGGCAGCCCCATAGTCGAACAAAGCACATTAACACCATATTATCCTTCACGTAGTAGCCCTTCACCAAGCCTCTTTCACACGCAAATCACCCCATCACACAGCCACAAAGAATCACTTGACAACGCGCACACACGCGCCAGACAAGCACCAGCCCACGTACCCTCCATAACCTCATGCATGCAACTCCTACACTGACCACAACGGCAAGCCATCAACACCTTTAACCATGCCCTCAACCCACGCGTCAACCCCCTGACCTACATACTCCACTCACGTGACCAAGCTACTCCGAACCATGCACACTACCTTCAACTCAAATAACGCACCTAAGCCCCTGTCCAGGCCCCTCTCACGCACAAACCTCTCGCCTCTCACATGCCAACAGCCACTTACGAAAGAAATAAACCCACTCAACGAAGCCCCCTCACGCATAGCATCCCCACGTAACAAGCCCCTCACAAATCTGCCTTCATCATGCTAAACACCACAAAACATCAACCAATATTGCTTAGCCTCATTCCAGTCCCGAAAACTGCACTAAAACAACCCCACAAACAGCCGTGAAAATAAGCCTGAAACTGTCCAGTATTGCACCCCGAAACTGCCTGAAACGCCCCCTAAACAGTGACCAAAAACAGCCGCATAATACCCTTACATACTACCTAAAACTGCCCAAAACAGTGAACAAATACAACCAAAACAGTGGGCAGAAAATGCATCACATACAGCAGCGAAACGGAGGTAAAACAGCGACCAAAACAGTGAAACAGTGAGCAAAGACATTGAACCAGTGAACCGGAAGAGTTGCGGATTATTAGTCCTTCCGACGGACTTGGAACGCGCTTCCGAAAGTCGACGTAAAAATGTTAGACCTGAGGGTATTTTTCACATCCGTTTTCAGTTTTAATTTTATTATTTATTGAGTTTCGTTTGCATGATTATTATGGATTGATGCATGATTGTGGCCCTTGATTAAAATGAAAAATGTGTCGCCTCTCATGGTATTACGATGGAAACCCGGACGTAAATTTCATAGCCGATTCTGAATGGACGGTAGTATGATCTGCACTCGGGATACAACTCCATGTACCACGTGAGCAAACGGTGCATATTTTATTTTATGTTGTTTTGATGTGTTTATTATTCATTATTTAATTTCTGCATATTACTTGTTAGCATAATGATATGATCGAGCGCATGGGCTTAGTAAGTGTGATGAAATGTCCTCTAATTGAAGGGGTTAAAATCCTTTACCACGATGCTTCGCCGCGCCGGTCAATGTATATTCGATTGGATGTGAGATATGTTCAATCGGGTATACGAAATCCGATATTGTTACATTTACTTTTTTGTTTCATATATATGCATTAAGATAAGCGCATGTGTTTAGTAAGTGCGATGAAAGGTCCTCTAATTGAAGAGGTTAAAAATCCTTTACCACGATGCTTTGTCGCGCCGGACGATGTGTATTCGATTGGATGTAAGACATGTTCAATCGGGTATACGAAATTCGATATCTTTGTACTTACTTTTGATTCACATATATATGCATTGAGATAAGCGCATGGGCTTAGTAAGTGCAGTGAAAGGTCCTCCAATTGAAGAGGTTAAAATCCTTTACCACGATGCTTCGCCGCGCCGGATATCTTTGTATTCACTCCTGTTTCATATGTATGCATTGTGTTGTGTGTGCATGGGCCTAGTAATTCGGATTAAAGGTCCTCCACTTGGAGGGATAAAAAGCCTACGGTCTACCTTTACCGCAATACTACGCCGTGCTTTTTATTTACTTTTCGTTATGTGTTATTTATTTATCATTCGAACATTATCATTTCACTCATGCATTTTATTTGTTGCACGTTATTATGTATGTATGCGCATGGGCTTAACTAGGGTGGGTTAAAGGTCCTCTATTCGAGGGAAAATTCCTTAAGGCTACCTTACCACGATGTTTTACCGCGCTGTTCATTGCGCGATTTATCGCTGTTTTTATAAAACACCATTTTGTTCATACATTCTATTTGTTGCACGTTATTATGTACGCATGCGCATGGGCTTAACTAGGGTGGGTTAAAGGTCCTCTATTCGAGGGAAAATGCCTTAAGGCTACCTTACCACGATGTTTTGCCGTGCTGTTTATTACGCGACTTATCGCTGTTTTGCAAAATATCATTTTATTCATGCATTTTGTTTCTGTTCATTATGCAATGTTTTGCCGTGCTTTCTTTTCCATATTATTCATTCATATGACATCTCATTGCATAATCTTGCATCACATATAACATGCTTAATTGAAAATTTGTAGTAGTTACATGAGTATAGGCACACATTGCATTTCTCTTCTTCTTGGTATTCCTTTCTTTCACTCATGTTAGCCACATTCTTTGGCATTACATCATGGCACATTTATCTTTAATATACGGATGTATCTTTAATTGTTCCTCTTTCGCGTATTTGAATTTGCATCTTTTATCCCTTCATGTCATGCTCTTGTTTTGACTCCGTTTATTATGTGGTTATCTTGATCTTATTTCATATGCTTTTATAATGCGCTTATAACATGATATGTTCGCCGTTATTTTGATTTCCTTTATATTGCATGCCAATATTGCTATGGTTGTCTTGCGGTTATGCTTACATGAATATTGAATGCTTATGATGTAACATGTTTGCTATTGAAAAAGACTTTATCTTCATGCATGTGAACTTAGGATTATGGTGCACTCTTGGAAATAAGTGTTATTTAGGCTTGATTAAATTATTACACAAATCCTTTCATTACAAGTGACATAAGTAAGGGACCATTCCGAACCCAACGGTTTGAGGTCTTCCCTTGCGAGGTGTGAGTGTGGCCTTAAATCTCATTTTCCCGGTTCACACCGGGTGGTGACTCCATCATTCTCCGGTTTAGTCCCCTGTGGCTACTCCGTACTCCCAACCGGGCCGCGAGCCCGGAACCGCATGCATCGCCCAATTTTTCCTGTGTCACCATATTATGCAAGTGCGATAGGAGGTTGTGTTTTACCGATGGTACGGAAAACAGCTTCGCTTTGGATAGACCCCGCGGAATCCCATTGGTAGAATGTATATGTGTCTATGGGAGTCCGCATCAGGGTAGATGTATTTGGTCTTAACCTGAGACTTACATCGCTAATACTTGCGACAATCGGTTTACTTTGGTTTTGGTCGTCCATGGCTTTAACAGGTTCTGTGTACGCCTCTATTGGGTTTATCAAGAATCGTAGTGTATTGGATGTGATGTCAAGAAGAAAGTATCACTCCAGACATATGGAGATGATGATCACGCAGGGATTCATAACTCGTTCTCTATTGTGTTGCAACCATCGGGAAAATGTGACAAGGTCATGATTATCTGATTTAAAGAGACTAGTTGTTTGATATCAGATATGTGCTTCGTACGGGGCAGACACTATTCCAGCCCCAGGCCTAGCACGTGACATCCGATACTGGATCGCAATATGAGATACTAGGTATTCTACGCCTGACATAGATTATATATTCCAGTAAAAATATTTCTGCAGAATTGGGTAGGCATAGTGCTTTGCTAGAAGCCAACCATGTCTTGTAAATCGATTAGCACGTGGTACGAGGTACTCACTTTATCGGATAGTCCGATAACCGGATTTACTACCAACATATCCAGAGATCTTTTGGGTCGCTTCCCAAAGATTCACCGATGACAGTTGACTTAAATTGGAATTAATCTGGGATTAATTCAGAGAGAGAAAATTAATCTGGGATTAATATGGGCTTTATTTAATCTGGGATTAAATGTGTTCAGTAGAGAAAGAACGCGATTAATTTGGAATTAATCGGTAAAATAAATTTAATAGTTAATTTGATTTTTCTATTTAACTTATTCAAATGGGCTAAAATTAATATATCGGATATATTAAAATGAATTGGATTCATTACGAGATTAAAGTCGGACTTTAATACGAAAACGAATTAATTTAGTTCATGAACGACGTTCGTAATATATTTGCGAGGCATCGTTATTTAATTGAATTAGATTTATTATTTAGCGACGTAGGTTCGTTAATCGGATTAAACGGAACCGAGCCGCGGTAAATGTTCGTAGAGATATTTGAATTTCGAATTCAAATATTTGGAGCCAAGTGTGGTAGGTGTTCCCACCACACAAACTACCTTGTTTTGCTTTTTGAATACCATTTACCAATATCTAACTAGTTTTGGGTAAAAGGTGAAATGGTTTCACTTTAGGGTAAATGACAAAAGGCTTCTCTACAACTTTTGGAACACTTAACAAAATCAAAATAAGAAACCCTAAATGCTCAAAGCTTGGCCAAAAATGCTCTCCCTCTTCTCTCTTTGATTTGTTTTCAAATCAACAAAAGCTAGCACTTTGGAAGTGAACAAAGGTGATAGGGAAACTACTCAAAAGCTTGGAATCATCCAAAAGCTTGGATCTTGGAGATCTTGCTCTCAAATTTTTTTAAAGCTCTATCACTCATTGTAAGTCTATTCCACACCTTATAATGATCATATCTATTGTTATTCATGCTTATTAGATCCTAATATATTCTAGGAACACTAACAATGGTATCAGAGCCTAATTTAAGCATGATAATTTCTAGGGTTCTTGAACCTAAAAAAATTTGGGGCTTTTATATTTTGAGCATGATTTTTTGAAATTGATGCTTTGAGTATGTTTACAACATGATAACTTAGAGTTATGCATGATTAGATTTGAAATAAATCAAAAGAATCAAAAAATAAAAATTGTTAAGCTTGGCCGAATGGGTGTAGTCCTTGCACTGCAGTTTTTTGTTTTTTGTAACATGAAATAATGTGTTTAGATGCATGTTTAAATGATGATAGTTGGTTTAATTTTATTAGAATCAATGTCTATAATGTTCATGTTAAAATCAAAGTGCATGTTGAGCATTAAATGATGATCTTAGGCTTCAATATGTCTCAAGCATGCAATGATGTGTTTGGCTTGATTTTATGTTAAGCATGAATTATTAGTTTAAGCATGATTAATTAAGTTAATTAATATTTTGGAAATATTGAGTTTATTAATTAATTATGGCTAATACACTTTAATTAAAATAATTGTGATATTTGGAATATTATAATTATGATAATATGCCTTAAAAATGAATTGGGCTAAAAGTGTGTATTTGGGCCTAATGGGCTTGGTTTGACCAAGTTTGGTTTTGGATTTTTGGATTGGATCCAATTGGGCCCAAAACCAATTCCATGAAGTCCAAATACATCACTTGGCCCTTAAAGAATTTGATTGGCCTAATGGGCCTAAATTGATTTGATGGCAATAGGGTGATTCCTATTGGGCCTTGGCATTTTGGGTTTGATCCATTATGGCCAAAGCCCATGCCTTAAGAATCAATTAAAAGCCCATTGGACTTTAATTAAAAATGACATTGGATGTTATTGGGCCTTTGAGACCCATCAAGATTGGATTGGGAATCCAAGTCTTTAAGGCAACTATGTAAGTGTAAATATTTAATTTGGAATTAAATTAGAATTACTATTGAATACAAATAAATTGGATTTAAGTTGTAGTTCGATATAATTCAAGAATACGTACTCAAAAGTATTTATTCTTAAACGAGTTGGACTCGCGCAAATCAAATCATTGTTTGAACATTGGATGGTCATTAATCAAGATTAATTAATTGGATTAGATTGGTTGAAATAAACTGTTTTGATTGAATACATATATGTGTTGTATGAATAATGTATATCGGATGGATATTAAAAGGGCAAGGGCAATTTTGGAAATTGTAATAAGTTTAGAATTTATTAAATTGGGCCTGCGTTGTCCAGCCTTTAATCTCTTTACTCCTTGTAATTCTCTTCTCACCTATTCCCCTCAATGTATATGAGGTTTCTGTTGAGTTTTATTTAGGTCCAAGATCAAATCAATGCATGAAAACATGAGTGAATACATCAACGGAGGGTAGCGGAATACTCACATCGATCGGTTGAGTCGATTGGAGACGAACGAAGCAACAAAACTCACTGCCATAGGCGCAAATCTGCTGCAGTCCACCGTATCGATCGGTTGAGTCGATTTGGAGACGAACGAAGCAACAAAACTCACTGCCATGGGCACAAATCTGCTGGCAGTCCACTGTCTTCAAATTTCAGTTTTGAGCTGAGAAAACGGAGCTCCAAGCCTCGTCTAACGGATCCCGGCTCATGGGCGAACCTCCCTACCACCTTCGCAAGACTCGTATGTGTGCTAGCACATGAATTTTCACCATGAAAATCCACTCTTGCTTCCCTATGGCTCACGGCATTTGGCTTCAAAACCAATAACTTTTGGGTGTTGGCGTGAGCAAGAAGAGAGGAAATGGAGAGAAGAGATTTGTGTTGACTTGTGAAATGATTTTCAAAATGCTTTATATAATTTCCAAAATATATTAAGCATTTTCCATTTTAAATTGTCAAACAAAATAAATGGTAAATCAATTACACAATCACCAAAGCACTATGCCAACAACACCCTCACTATTCACATGTCACTTTAATAAAGTGATTTGATGTGTGTCATTCAATCAATCAATCACTCACATCAATCAATCAAATGTCACATCACTCAAAGTGACGCTTGATTTGACGCTTGATGTGATGAATGACTTGACGTTAGATTTGATGCTTGATGTGACTTGCGTCGCCGCACTCGAATTCGAAATACGAATACGCTCGCAATCACACTCGGGCTCGGGTTCGCTAATTCTAAATTAACGATTTTTCCGTCGCGTCGTAATTAAATGATTACGCCTAGCGAATTCACTATTCACGTTGCTAACGAATTAATTCTAAATTAATTCGTTCGCCCGAATTAAAATCTAATTTTAATTCCGCATCGAAATCTAATTTCGTTTAATATATCGAATATATTAATTTACCGATTAATTCCAAATTAATCGTTATCTCTCTCTAGACGATATTTTATCCTAGATAAAATATCTCCGTAATTAATCCTAGATTAATTTTCTCTCTCTCTTCTATTTAATCCCAGATTATTCAAGAGTGCGAGTTGTGCGTCATCGTGGATTATCGGGAAGCGACCCATGAGATCTCCAGATACGTTGGCAGTAAATACGGTCGTCGGTGTACCCGAATCATGTACGTACCAAGTACTACGTTCTACCGATTTACGAGACAAGGTCGACTCCTAGCAAAGTACCAAGTCTACCCAATTCTCCGGACATATCCATTTATGAATATTTAGATCTATATCAAGCGTAGTATACTAATGTATTGTGTGTATCGGCCCAGTATCGGATAGTCACGTGCTAGGGCCGGGGCTGGATAAGTGTCTACCCCGTCCGAAACACATATCGGATGTCTGGTAACTAGTCTCTATAATCGGATATTCATGACCTGGTCATAATATCACGATTGGATGCGCATCACTTAAGAGCACTAATACCGTATCCTGCGTGACATCATCTCCATTATGACTGGAGTGATACTTCCGTCTCGACATCACACCCAATACTCTACGACTCTCTGATAAACCCAGAAGTGGTGTACACAGAACTTGGTCAGAGTCCCCAACCACCAAAACAAAGTTTATCGATTATCGTAAGTATTAGCGATGCAAGTCTCAGGTTAAGACTATACACACCTACCTTGACTTCGGCCTCCCATAGACACATAGTCATAATACCAATGGGATTCCGAGGGGTCTATCCAGAGCGAAGCTGTTTCCCGTACCATCGGTGAAACACGACCTCCTATCGCACTTGCATAAGTCTCCAACACTTATATATATGAGAACTATGTCGTTGTGCCCTCACAACGCACACAAGTGCAATACTAGCCTATTCCGCATTATCGATGTCCAGTCTCGATAATACTACGGCTAGGGATATTTAATGATTAATCCTTCGTGGACTGATACTGTCTCATATCACCTCAATCCAGGAACTAATCATAGGGACCTCTCTTCATTTATATATCTATGGTGATCTAATCACAGATGATGAGAGTGCAATTTCCTTGTTACATAGTTAATTTGCTACAGCAACACAATGATCTGTGCAAATAGTGACGCTATGGGTCATATTATCCAACAATCTCCCACTTGGCACGTAGCGAGTCACTCAACTGTTCCAACACTTGAACTATGTAAGGTTCGCTCAAATTGCTGAGGAAAGGTTTTCGTCAGCGGATTTGTTTGATTATCGTCTGACATGATTTACACGATCATCACATCGCCACGATGTATGATCCGAACGAATCAGATGATATAGAAGTATATATCTGGATCGTCGATGAGACCTTTAATTCCTTAGCCTGTGCTGACGCCTAGTTCAGTTGCTAACAGAACTATATCTAATCTAATTAGATTTATGTTCGATCCAAATGGCTTCTTTTGCTGCCTCAGCTGCAGCAATAATCCACATTTGTTGTTTATTCGGCAACAGTTATCTTGCTTGGAAGATTTCCAGCTCACTGTCCCGTTATACAAACTTTATAGTACCGTAGTATTTAATAGTTTGGAAACTTGCAGCGGTGATCCCAGTCACTTCAAGTTCTCCTTCTCCATAGTTTAAGACAGCATCTTTAGTTCTCTAAGATACTAACAGATGTTGCTCAATCTTTAATCTAGTGAGTATCACTTGGATTAACCCGATTGTGACTCCATATGCTTGAAGCGTATGAGACACCAATACAAGTACATTTTAAATGTACAATTTCCCAGAGAGTGTTAACAACTCCAAATCTATCCCAGTAGATCTTTATTCCTTGAATAAAGGTTTGTTACTCCCCAGAATTCTACGGAGAATTTTTATTGAAAGAATATCTATGAAAGCCAAGCTTCTACAATAGCTATATGGGAATTTCACTGTCAGTGCGCCCTCCCACTAACCTCCTTATATACACAAGAATTATTTCGTTTTGAGTCAAATCATAAACATTATGATTATTTCAAAACGACAGTTCCAAGAACCTTATGCTTGCACTGATCCAAACATGGATCGAATAACCCGCAAACCTTGTTTGTCGGTTATACAAAATCGTCAGAATGTCAAACATTCTCCAAAAGGTTTCCCTTTCAGGAAAGCGATTTTGATCTATAACTGACACATTTCATAAATGAAATAAACAGTTATCATCAAGCATCTTCAAAATGGATTTACCATGGCAACAGGTAAAAGGTTGAACCGTTATTAACACAATGTAGATAACGATACCTTTCCGTCAAAAGCCTAGCTTTGTACGTTGGTATGTTGCCTTCCATGTATGTCTTCCTTGAAGACGTTTAATGTACCATAGGCACAATGCCTTGTGGTACAACAACTAGTATCCAAAATTGTTGTTATACATGAAATCCATTTCGGATTCATGGCACTTTGCCATAACTGGGAGTCGATACCTCGTATCACTTCCTCTAACGTAGTCGGATGGTATGCCTCATAAGATTGACATCTTTATGAGGTGAGATCAGAAACCCATACCCTAGGTTGTTTTCTGACTCTATCCGATTTACTAGTTTGTTTCTTGTGTATTGAAGATTAATTGTACAGATTCATCATTGATGAACTATTTGTGTTCCATTAAGGACTTTGTGCCTTGAACAGTGTTACTCCGATTTTCATCGAGTATCACTATCCTCCCACTGACCACTGCATATCGGTATTCCTCTCAGGAAAACCGCATGGTGAGCAACAATTACATTGTTCTCATGTGGGATTTATAAGTACTATACTTAAGGTTTCCCTTAGGATAACCTATATTGGCACTTATCCAATTTGGGTCTTTAGTTTGGTATCATCCAAACGTTATGCCTGGCATACCCAAATTATCAGGAATGAGAAACCCCGTTTCTTTCCTGTTCATATCCTATATGATATCTGTCAAACAGATTTATATGGAACCTTATTCTAAATAAGTTTTCCACTGTTAATACATGTCCCATTGAAGGAAATAGTAGCTCAAAGCGACTCGTGATAAACCTTATCATGTCCAACAAAATTGGGTTTTGGTTCGGACACACCGTCTAACTGATGTGTCTCGGGAGGAGTCCTCATATGAAAGAATACCGTACTCTTTCATGTACGTATGAAACTTACTGCTTAAGTAATTTCCATTACGGTCTAACCGTGGCGAAATAATACTATAGCCGATCTGTTTATATACTTCGTGTCGAAAACTTCAAGAGTTTCCGATCTGTGTTCTTCAAAAGAAACACTTAACCATAACGTGATGCCACATCCGTTAAGGTCACGAAATATTCATGATCACATCTAGCCTAGCTAGATATGGGCCCACTAACTTCACCATGAATATGGCTAACAGATCGGTGGCCCTTTTACTATTACCAAGAAAATAGTATTTTAGGTATTTTACCTAATAAACTAGATTCGTAGACCTTATTAGAATAGTCAAATCAGTCCTAGTACCCACTCTTCAAAAGTGTGGATATACGAGTCTCGTTTAATTGTGTCCTAGACAACAATGCCACAAATAAGTCTCTATTGATCAAATCAATTTGAGCTATTTATTTGTCATTTTTATATGTTTGAGATTTTATTATATTCAAAATATAAATTATGTTATTTACATCTAATGTATTTATCTCAGTATCATCTTTATATAATAAAACACTAAGTGTTCTAGAATATAAAGGTTTTATCCGCAACGGATTAAACACTGATATAGAGATAATGTCTCTAGTCAAACTAGTTACATTATAACAGTTCCTAATTTAAGTACATACCCAAAGGATAGTTCCTAAACTTAGGTATCTACGGTCGAAACAGTGACTTTCGTCCCGTTTCCGATTCGCAGAATAATCTCAGCTTGAAGTCAGTATCCGGCTCACAGCGGATTCTGAACATCAATACATATATGTTTTATGTATCACACTAAGTATTTAAAATCCAATTTCAATACTAGCATTGAACATAACTTTGACAAATATTTTTTAAAGTTAGAGCCTCGCCCTTTCTTTAATTCCTTCGTGTCTTCCATATCCAAATGGTAGTCACTTTGGGATATGTCAATTATCTTTTCAATATTTCACAAACCTTTGGCCAAGCCTTGGGTTTCGGAATATCGAAACGATATGCACCTGGTGCTACATGCCCAATTGCAAACTTTGACTTTTCTCCACTAGAATAGTCAAATCAATTCTCTAAGAATTATTAATTGCAACTTTAATACTTTTAAATCTAAAGATAGATTTATTATAAGTATATTAATTAAGCACTAAAGTCATCATCACATAAATCTTCCAAAGATTTTATGCTCTACTATTTGCTTGATTATGGGCTTAGTCATAATAAGTTATTTTATCAAATAAATTAACCTATTATTAATTCCCAATTGAAAATTAAATCATTTAAAACATTTAATCCAAGGATTATATATTTTAAATATTCAACCTTTTCAATTCTTTCTATATTTTAATAGTCCAACTATTTAATCAATTTAATAGGGTACTATTTATTATAATGATTACAATAATCCAATTATTTAATCAACTATAATTTTAATATTGATTACTATAATCCAATTATAAAATCAACTATCATTTTAATTCAATTTTATTGATTACTATAATCTAATTATAAAATCAACTATATATTGAATGAGTTTGTATATAGTCCAACTATATAAATTTTTAAAACAACGTAAAATATTGACGAATGATATTTGTTTGAGCGCGTATGGCGAGTAATTGAACGAATGTTGCAAATTCAATACTTGCCTCCCACTATTTTTCGTCGAGCCTCTAACCCTCTGTGGAGTACTCGGGAAACCGTGTTTCCTAGTGGGCTAGGATCCTGTCAATAACATACAACCTTGACTTTGGCCAACAAGTTGTATGCTACTTAACCAGGTAGATCTCACAGATCAATTGGATCCAATCCAATTCCCAGATCCGGTTAGGTGGACATCCAAGTCCTAAACATATTACATATGCCAATGTATCTAATACATTTTCTAACCTTATCCTCCGAATCATCTAGGCCTTGGCTTTGGCACAACAAACCTAATGACTCCAGTTAAGCGGGACCCATTGACAAGGAAAGTTTCGTAATCGATGTCTTTGGACAAGAAGTGATCTTGACTTTGGCCAACAAATCACAACTTGGACTAGACACCGATGTGGAACAAAACTCTCATGATTCAAATACATCCAATTGACAAGGTCTTGACTTTGGCAAAAAACCAATGCCAATCGGATCTTGAACAAGAATCATTCAATGGAAGGATAATCGCTTAATATAAAACGAGGGTTTTTCGCGTGCAAATTGGCTACCAATTTAATTATCTTTGTTAGGTCTCATCATCATACACCCTTAAACATGCATTCTAAACACATAATAAAGCGAGTATGAAATAAAATAATAATGATATGCGGATGGATACTTTACACATTGATCCTAGATCAAATCTCTCCCTTTCTCACTCAAGCTAGCACTTGTACTACTTCTACCCGTTACACTACACTTCTAAAGAAACCTCATATACATAGAGGGGAATAGGTGAGAAGAGAATACAAAGAGAAAGAAGGTGATAAGGCTGGACACGCAGGTCCAATTTAATAAATCGAATTTATTACAACAATTTCTAAAATTGCCCACCCATCTAATATCCATCCGATATACATTATTCATTCAGCACAACCATGTATTCACACACATAAGCATGCTATCAATCAATCTAATCAAATTAATTAATCTGATAATTAAGTGATCATCCAATGTTCAAACAACGATTTGATTTTGTTCGAGTCAAACTCGTTTTTGCGAATAAGTACTTAAAGTACGAATTTATGAATTAAATTAAACTACATTATTAAATCTAATTTAACATGTACTTAATACTAATTCACTATTCAATTCCAAATTAAATATTACACTTTTATTTAATAAACCTTTTACGATTTAAATTCCAAATCTAATCGCAACGCGTCTCAAAGACCGATTAACGTCCAACGTCAATTCAATTAAAGTCCAATGGGCTTTTGATTGATTTCTTAAGGCGTGGACTTTTGGTCAACTCGGGTCAAACCGATAACCAAAGTCCAATCCGGGATTTACCCCATAAGCCCGTAAATCAATCTTGGCCCATTAGGCCCAATTGAACTTTAAAGGTTCATTAAGTCGCATTTGGGCTTTATGGTTAAGGTTTTGGGCCCAATTGGATCCAATCCATTTGGCCTAAACCAAACTTGATAAATCAAGCCCAATAGGCCCAAATACAACATTTAAATCCAATTTCCAAAATTAGGCCCAAATAATTAAATTCAAAAATCCAATTTTCCCAATTTAATTACCAAAGTGTATTACGATGATTAATAACCTAAATCGATATTTCCGAAGCATCAAATTAGTCCAATTAATCATGCTTAATTCATTATCACATGTCCAACACATAAATTGAAAAATCAAACCCATCTACATGCTTAAAGGTCTCGGCCAAGGGATGCATTTTGTGTCCGATTCGGTTTCAATCCAATCGAACCCACAATCGACATTAAATCAACATCCGATTTGATTTTATACACATCCAATGTCACAAAATCAAAAAATACCAAGACATTAGGGCATTACATGCATTCGGCCAACATAGAGATTTGGGGATTTTTGTCCAATTCGAAATCCAATCCAATTCGTTTCAAATTAACATCAACCTAATCGATTCTAACTCATCAAATGAATCAAAAATCAAAAAATCCAAGATCCCAAAATTCAATTGACATTCGGCCATGGCATTAAGTTTGGGGAAAATAATTCCAAATCATTTTTCGTCAAATTAGTCCAACCAAAATGAAATTAAACATGTTATAAGCATACTCAAACAAACAATTTATTTAAATCATGCTCAAATCACATTTACCCAAATTTTAAATCCCTAAAATTTCATGCTTGCAACCTTAGCTCTGATACCATTGTTGAGTTTTATTTAGGTCCCAAGATCAAATCAATGCATGAAAACATGAGTGAATACATCAACGGAGGTAGCGGAATACTCACATCGATCGGTTGAGTCGATTTGGAGACGAACGAAGCAACAAAACTCACTGCCATGGGCGCAAATCTGCTGCAGTCCACTGTATCGATCGGTTGAGTCGATTTGGAGACGAACGAAGCAACAAAACTCACTGCCATGGGTGCAAATCTGCTGCAGTCCACTGTCTTCAAATTTCAATTTTGAGCTGAGAAAACGGAGCTCCAAGCCTCGTCTAACGGATCCCGGCTCATGGGCGAACCTCCCTACCACCTTCGTAAGACTCGTATGTGTGCTAGCACATGAATTTTCACCATGAAAATCCACTCTTGCTTCCCTATGGCTCACGACATTTGGCTTCAAAACCAGTAACTTTTGGGTGTTGGGCGTGAGCAAGAAGAGAGGAAATGAGAGAGAAGAGATTTGTGTTGACTTGTGAAAATGATTTTCAAAAATTGCTTTATATAATTTCCAAAATATATTAAGCATTTTCCATTTTAAATTGTCAAACAAAATAAATGGTAAATCAATACACAATCACCAAAGCACTATGCCAACCACACCCATCACTATTCACATGTCACTTTAATAAAGTGATTTGATGTGTGTCATTCAATCAATCAATCACTCACATCAATCAATCAATATCACATCACTCAAAGTGATGCTTGATTTGACGCTTGATGTGATGAATGACTTGACGTTAGATTTGACGCTTGATGTGACTTGCGTCGCCGCACTCGAATTCGAAATACGAATGCGCTCGCAATCACACTCGGGCTCGGGTTCGCTAATTCTAAATTAACGATTTTTCCGTCGCGTCGTAATTAAATGATTACGCCTAGCGAATTCACTATTCACGTTGCTAACGAATTAATTCTAAATTAATTCGTTCGCCCGAATTAAAATCTAATTTTAATTCCGCGTCGAAATCTAATTTCGTTTAATTTACCGATTAATTCCAAATTAATCGTTATCTCTCTCTAGACGATATTTTATCCTAGATAAAATATCTCCGTAATTAATCCTAGATTAATTTTCTCTCTCTCTTCTATTTAATCCCAGATTATTCAAGAGTGCGAGTTGTGCGTCATCGGTGGATTATCGGGAAGCGACCCATGAGATCTCCAGATACATTGGCAGTAAATACGGTCGTCGGTGTACCCGAATCACGTACGTACCAAGTACTACGTTCTACCGATTTACGAGACAAGGTCGACTCCTAGCAAAGTACCAAGTCTACCCAATTCTCTGGACATATCCATTTATGAATATTTAGATCTATATCAAGCGTAGTATACTAATGTATTGTGTGTATCGGCCCAGTATCGGATAGTCACGTGCTAGGGCTGGGGCTGGATAAGTGTCTACCCCGTCTGAAACACATATCGGATGTCTGGTAACTAGTCTCTATAATCGGATATTCATGACCTGGTCATAATATCACGATTGGATGCGCATCACTTAAGAGCACTAATACCGTATCCTGCGTGACATCATCTCCATTATGACTGGAGTGATACTTCCGTCTCGACATCACACCCAATACTCTATGACTCTCTGATAAACCCAGAAGTGGTGTACACAGAACTTGGTCAGAGTCCCCAACCACCAAAACCAAAGTTTATCGATTATCGTAAGTATTAGCGATGCAAGTCTCAGGTTAAGACTATACACACCTACCTTGACTTCGGCCTCCCATAGACACATAGTCATAATACCAATGGGATTCCGAGGGGTCTATCCAGAGCGAAGCTGTTTCCCGTACCATCGGTGAAACACGACCTCCTATCGCACTTGCATAAGTCTCCAACACTTATATATATGAGAACTATGTCGTTGTGCCCTCACAACGCACACAAGTGCAATACTAGCCTATTCCGCATTATCGATGTCCAGTCTCGATAATACTACGGCTAGGGATATTTAATGATTAATCCTTCATGGACTGATACTGTCTCATATCATCTCAATCCAGGAACTAATCATAGGGACCTCTCTTCATTTATATATCTATGGTGATCTAATCACAAATGATGAGAGTGCAATTTCCTTATTACATAGTTAATTTGCTACAGCAACACAATGATCTGTGCAAATAGTGACGCTATGGGTCATATTATCCAACAGTTTCTTTATTGTATTTTGTAAAAGGGTAGGAGTTAGAATAGTTCTAGTCGGGGAGAAGAAATGGAGCGATTTGTTCTAGGAACAATCTGTTTAAATATCCATCTGTATATCTCTATTAATTTACTTTTGCGCCTTATGATATTTTAGAAGCATGATTAAGGGTGTATGATGAGACCTAATCAAAGATAATAAATTGGATGCCAATTTACGCGAAAACCCTCAAAAACATATTAAGCATTTTTTCCTTCCGTTGAGTGATTCTTACTCAAGATCCAAAGTTGGCATTGGTTTGTTGGCCAAAGTCAAGGTCTTTGTCAATTGCGTATGTGTTTGAATCGTGAAGGTTTTGTTACATATCGGTGTCTTGTCCAAGTTGTGATTTGTTGGCCAAAGTCAAGATCACTTCTTGTCCATCGACATTGATTACGAAACTTTCCATGTCAACGGGTCCCGCTTAACTGGAATCATTAAGCTTGTTGTGCCAAAGCCAAGGCTTAGTTGATTCAGAGGAAAAAGGTTAGGAAAATATGTTTGACATATTGGCATATATAAAGTATATGTGTTTCGGACTTTGATGTCCACCTACCGGATCTAGGAATTGGATGAGATCCAATTGATCTTCGAGATCTACCTAGTTAAGTTTCATGCAGCTTGTTGGCCAAAGTCAAGGTTGTATGTAATTTAACGGGATCCTAGCCCACTAGGAAACTAGGTTTCCCGAATACTCGACAGAGGGTTAGAGGCTCGCCGAAAAATAGTGGGAGGCTAGTATTGCATTTGCAATTTCATTCAGATACTTAGCTTTACGCGCTTTCAAATAATTTCATCAATATTACTTCATTAGTTGGACTAATATATTGTTATTTTTCTATGTAACAGTTAGACTGTACCCATTATCGTTGACTAGATAGTTAGACTATCGTAAGTCAAGATGATAGGCAAAGGAAATGTCTGCGACATTATCATGGGAGATAATGTCTTCAAGGGCACGAATTTTGCAGATTGGGAAATGAACCTTAGGATTGTCCAAGATTCAGAGAGGCTGTTGTATACTTTACAAAGACCTCTTGGGCCTAAGCCCGGACCGAATGAGACACTTGAGCTGGAGCTTTGGAATACTCACAGCGATGATTGTGACACAACTCAGTCCATTATGCTTGCTTCGATGACTCAGCACTTTCGCAGATAAAATAGGGACCTGGATCCTTATAATATGTTAGCAAGGTTGCAAGATCTGCATCGCTCTAACAAGAGGATGCAGAGGTACGAGTTAGTGAAGAAGCTCTTTCGCTCACGCATGACAGATGGCATGTCTGTTGAGTCCCACGTGGCTCAGATGATTGCTGACATCGATGAGCTGGCCAACATGGGGATAGTCTTTGAGGCAGAGATTATTGTGGATATGATCCTGCAATCTCTCCCCGATTCCTGGAGACAGTTAATCATAAATTATAATTTAATGAACAACAGTGATACTCTTGAAGAGTTACTGTCAACTCTCAAGGAGGCTGAAAAGGAGCTTCAAAAGGGCAACAAGCGCGAGGCGTACTTTGCATCGACATCTCATGGACCTAGGGCTGGGCCCAAGGCAACTGGAGGTGTGCAAGAGAAGAAGCATATTCAAAGGGGCAAGGCCAAAAAGTCAAAGGCTTCTGGGAAGCCAAATGACAAATCTCAGGATGTTTGCCTACAGTGCGGCAAGCGGGGTCACTGGAAGCGTGACTGCCGCGAGTACAAGGCACTTCAGAAGGAGATAAAGGCGGGCAAGGCACCGGCCTCGGGTATGTTTGTTATTGAAATAAACATGGCTACTTCTAGTTTTAAAAATTGGATTTTTGATTCTGGTTGTGGTACTCACATATGTACTAATGTGCAGGATCTACAGATTAGCAGAAGACTGGCTTCAGGAGTGATTGATCTACGTGTTGGAAATGGGGCACCAGTCGCCGTTTTGGCCATTGGCACTTTTGTTTTAGAACTGACTTCGGGGCATGTACTTAAACTATCAGACTGTTATTATGTACCTAGTTTGACTAGGAATATTATCTTTGTATCTTGTTTGACCCAATGAGGGTACACTTTTGTATTCCGAAACACTGGGTGTTTTATTTATAAAGATGATTTTGAGATATTCAGCTGATGCTAATAATGGTATTTATATTTTGAATATAAATCAATCTCAAACATATAATGTAACAAACAAAAGGCTCAAACTAAGTAACAAAGATGAGACTTACATGTGGCACTGTCATTTGGGACACATTACCAAGACTCGCATATCCACACTTTCGAAGAGTAGGTACTTGGACGGATTTGATCCAAATTCATATGAGGTCTGCGAATCTTGTTTATTAGGCAAAATGCCTAAATCACCTTTTAGTGGTAAAGATGTACGCGCCACCGAACTGTTAGCCCTCGTTCATAGTGACGTTTGTAGGCCCATGTCTAGCCAGGCTAGAGGTGGATTCGAATACTTCATAACCTTTACGGATGATGCATCGCGTTATGGTTATGTGTATCTTATGAGACACAAGTCGGAAACTTTTGAGAAATTCAAAGAGTTTCGACACGAAGTTGAAAAACAGACCGGCAAGAGTATAAAGACATTACGGTCGGACCGTGGTGGCGAATACTTGAGCAATGAGTTTCTAGATTACTTGAAAGAATATGGTATTCTTTCGCAGTGGACTCCTCCTGGAACACCGCAATTAAACGGTGTATCCGAACGGAGAAACCGAACTCTGTTGGACATGGTAAGGTCTATGATGAGTCGCACTGAGCTACATATTTCCTTTTAGGGATATGCATTAAATAGTGCAGTTCTTTTTTTGAATAAGGTTCCGTCAAAGTCTGTACAACAGACACCATATGAAATATGGACAGGAAAGAAACCGGGTTTCTCATTCCTAAAGATTTGGGGATGCTGGGCATACGTCGAACGTTTGGAAGGTACCAAACTTGAGCCCAAATCGGATAAATGCCTATTCGTAGGATATCCTAGGGAAACCAAAGGATATTACTTCTATCACCCACGAGAGAACAAAGTATTTGTTGCTCTACATGCGGTTTTCCTTGAGAAGGAATTCCTTAATACAGTGGTAAGTGGGAGAAAAGTAGAACTCGATGAAAATCGGAGTGATACTGTTCCAGGCATAGAATCCTCAACGGAACAAGAATAGTCCATCCGGGATGAGACTGTACCACAATATTCTATTACACAAGGACAGCGTAGGTCGGAGAGAGTTAGGAACCAACCTGAGTGGTATGGGTTTCTGATCTCGCCTCATGTAGATATTAATCTCATTGAGGAAGACGAACCGGCTATGTATGAGGAAACGATACAAGATATCGATTCCGCTTTATGGCAAGAGGCCATGAAGTCCGAAATGGATTCCATGTACACCAACCAAGTTTGGACACTGGTTGACGCACCAGAAGGCGTAAAGCCTATTGGATGCAAATGGATCTTCAAGAAGAAGACCGACATGGAAGGCAACGTACAAACGTACAAAGCTAGGCTTGTAGCGAATGGGTATCGTCAACGACATGGTGTCGATTACGACGAAACTTTCTCACCCGTTGCCATGATTAAATCCATTCGGATAATGCTTGCTATTGCTACATATTTCAATTACGAGATATGACAGATGGACGTTAAAACCGCTTCCTTAACAAAAACCTTTTGGAGGATGTTTATATGCAATAGCCTGACGGTTTTATCGTGCCTAGACTTGGAAACAAGGTTTGTAAGTTAAATCGGTCCATTTATGGACTGAAGTAAGCATCGCGGTCATGGAACCAACGTTTTCATGAGATCATAAAAAAATATGATTTCATTCAAAACGAGGATGATCCTTGTGTATATAAGAAGGTTAGTGGGAGCACACTGACATTCATTGTCCTTTATGTTGACGATGTATTGCTTATGGGCAATGACATTCCCATGTTAACATCGGTGAAAGCTTGAAATATTTCTAAACATTGATCTCATTATGTCTAGTAGTGTCTGATTTCTCCTTTTTGCAACATCATTTTGTTGTGGTGTTCCAGGCACTATGAGTTGTGAAATATTTCTATGCTCAACTAAGAATTCCTCGAATTCCCTATCAAGGTATTCTCTACCATGATCTGATCATAGAATTTTGATGCTTTTACGTAATTGGTTCTCAACCTCAGCACGATACTCTTTGAACTTTTTAAATGTATCTGACTTGTGCTGTATTTGCTAAATATACCCATATCTCGAATAATCATCAATGAAAGTGACGAATAATTCATAATCACCTCGGGCTTTTACAATCATCAGTCTTCAAACATCCGAATATATTAGCTCAAGTGTTTCTTTGGCTCTTATCCCTTTTTCTAGTAAAAGGTCTCTTGGTCATTTTGCCTTCTAGATAAGATTCACAGATAGGTAAAGTACTGAGTTTTAACTTATTTGAAACTCCGTTCTTCATTAGTCTATCTATCCGATCAAGGTTAATGTGACCAAGTCTAAAGTGTCATAAATATGTATCATCATGAGAAATCTTTTGTCGTTTAGTTTTAGATTTTTCAATATTAAACATTACAGTATTAAGCAGTGATTCATGCATTAACGGTCTTAATACATATAGATTATTTTCAGAGTTTCCCATCCATATCTTTAATCAATTTCTACTAATAAAAACTGACTTATTATTAAATAAAATAGACAAACTACATTCTATAAGTTTTGTTATAGAAATCAAATTCCTGTGAAAACCATTAATATATAGCACACCATTTAAACATAAATAACTATTATTAAAGTTTAACTTGGAATCTCTCACTGCTTTTGATGAAACAGCATCTCCTGTCCCAACTTTCATGGTAAAGCTACCTTCAGCAAGGTCCCTCCATGAGTCAAATAGCTACAAAGAACAACAAAAATGGTTAGTGGCACCAGAAAAAAAAATCCATTTGGATTTATCATCCTCCACCAAAAGAGACTCAATGAAAAGTAAATCGTTTTTACCTGTATTCTTCTTCTCTTTGAGCTCTGCAAGGTATTTTAGACAATTCCTTTTCCAATGCCCTTGTTGTTCACAATGGAAACATTTTCCTTTGGCATTGGTTTCTTTGGAGCTTTTGTTGTTCTTCTTTTTCATTGGTTTTTCCTTTACCTTCCGGTTGTCTTTCTTTTTCTTCTTTATAGATTTAGAAGATTCGTTAATATTTACCTCGACATTGGGCCTACAAGGACCGTTCATAAATGACTCGTAATTGGTGAGCTCATTCCGCAGTTCATTCAACGTAAAAGTCAACTAATTTAATAAAAAAAGTTACTTTTAAACTGCAGGAAACTCTTCGGAAGGGTTTCTATTGTCATTGTCACCTAGCTTTGCACATTAATAAATGCACCATAGGTTTCAGCCATATTAAGATGAGCCATTATCCTTAACACATGGTCTCAAATTGATGTACATTCATTCATTCCAGCGTCAATACAGAGGCAATTACCTCAAGTTGTTACTGTTGGGGTTTTGGCCGATGGGCACACCGGAAGCGCGGGTCCGGACGATATCGTATTTTAAAACTTTTTCAAAATATCGAATAAATTATTCAATATCTAATATGAATAATTTATTCATATATTACCTAAACCAATTTATTTAATATCATATATTAATATAAACAAGTTGAAAACTCTCGAAACTTTTACGAAAACTATTTTTCCGTAAAATTACCTAAAACTAGTTTTTGACCAAACCGATAATCCGACACTTATGAAAACTGCCCAAGTTAGATCCAATAGTGTCGGGGCAGTTCATGGGCTGCCCAAACAGTGATGGAATCACTGTTTTCACAACAGTCACCCGGTTGGGTCAAAATCCACCCGGTAAAGCCGTTTTTGGCCGTTTTCACTTATTTCAAGTCGGAAACAATTTCCAGAAATTATGCCAACTCCCAAAATACATCTATTACATTCGTAAGACATCAAAAACATCATATACCTTCCAGTTTTAGAAGATCTGATCTGAAGAACTGAAAACGCCATTTTCATGCTTTTAAATCCAAAATTCCAAGATTAATCAAATTAACCAATACACCAAATCAAGTCACCACACATATGAATCACTCTAGAAAAATTCTAGGCATGTTAAGAGTGGTTACCACACTCTAGAATGGAAACATATTGTCCAACCACAATTTGAACAAAATAGGAATGAAATTACACTAATTCATTCATTAAATACTTCACACATGCTATCTAACTTTCAATCCATCATCCATCACTAAAAGCCCCAATTATCACCAAGTAAAAGAACCTAGAACTATTCTAATAAATCAAGAAATAAGAAACAAATTTCAAGCTTAGGGATTTTGGAAGATTACCTTTAAAACTCCAAAGTTCCTTAAGAATTTTCTTGATTTTTCCTTCACTTTTATGCTTGAATCATCAAGCAACCATGAAACCCATTTCTTGGTTGAGACTCTCAGCAATGTTGGAGACAACAAGAGAGAGAAAATATTTTTTTTTTTATTTTAAAAAAAGTGAAAAACGAAATTGACTAGGAAATTAGGGTAATTTTGTCATTTTGACACATTTAATCAAATTAAATCACATTTACTTTATATTATCCAATCACAATTAGAAATATATAAAGTTTAATGAATAGATGCCATTTGCACCAATAATATCATGCCATTTATCATACTAATTATGATAAATTTGGATAAGATATTAAAATATCAATTATTTACTAATTTAACAATTAAATGATTAACTAATTAATCAACAAACATATATGTATTTTATTTACAATAAATAACAAATACATATATTTATGACATGTGTCAAGATCTCATTTGACAAATAATTAATGTGTATCTAATCATATTATGTATCAAATACAAATACACAATAATTATTAGTAGACAAAATCCTCTAATTGTATATGTTATCGTTTAACGATTAAACGATTCGAATTAACTTATTTAATCCAGTGAAGTATTATGAATAATTCGTATTATTCATATCAAGTTGCCCAAGTGCTCAACGAGTAAACTTTATATTGTGAGACTCTCTAAGTTTAGGTTTATCTGTCACGAAATCCAATTTTGTGTCCATAATTCACCCACTCATGAATTATGACGACCACGGATAATCTAGCTAAACTATACAAGTCGAGGTCATAACATACGTATAATTCCTCTGTCACAGGCCATCCGTATTATACCTGGGATATAGATAAGAAAGTCAAATCCATTCAGTATAATACAGTCGACTTTCAATTTACAATCAATAAATAACACTCGGAACTAATTTCTGATGTTATACCACGGCCATGGATTTACTAGATCGTAAATACGTGCTGGATGCCTATGCCATGTACACAGAACTGACGGATCCTATTTTGATACGCACAGGATATCATTATCATCACTCCACACCTAACAAACAGGCGGAGGTCTGATCATGACTAGATCGTTGACATGGCTGCCATCAAAGTGTGGAGGATAGCTCATATATCCATAGTGATATCTCAAGTCGAATGACCATTATGCTCGCTCAACTCGAGAAGGTTCCTATTGACGTTGGTGTACCATCTATTAGGAAACTTTCAGTGAGTCGTTCAGTGTCTTATCAAATAAACACCTACATGTCTATACGAGTCTCCCGAGACTCATGGTTAACTGGGATAGACCATCGGACCAAGTCACGATATACGATATATACTGGTCTCAGCAAATTTTACTAACCGACCCATGTTAGTAAATCTTGACCAGGAACTTTATTTAAGGATATACATCTTATAGTACACTTCCTAATGTCAATTACAAACTATGTTGTAACTGCGCACTATATTGTAAATCCTATGGTCTTTGTCTAATATACACTTATCACTGAACCAGATTCAGTTTCGATCTAATCTTAATCAGATAACTAATCATAATTAGATCGAATAAGCGTATAAAAGACAAGGGTTCTACCAATGATTTAGTAATATTTATGGAAAATAGAAATGCTCGTATTTATGAATCGGACATAAATACGATCCGGATTGGCACTCTGAGCACCAACCTAACAATTTCTCCCACTTGCACTAGTGCCAATCCCCAACATCATATGCACATCTCAATGTGTATCACATACTGTGGCCCTCAAGAGTTCACCTTACACTCAAAAGGTAGGCAACAACAAGTAAGCCTGCTTTATAAATCAAGTCTGTCCAGCAAACCCAATCGTTTTCCTTAACCAGCATCATTCATATTCTGTAGAATCCAAATTCTACTTCAATATGACTCAGACACTATATTAATATTGTGCTATAGTTGTAAAATTATCTAAGTAATATGGATCAAATCCAAAATACGATAAGATAATTGCAAGCACAAAAAAAAATATCGACACTTCTAATCATTGAGGTCACTTTGCAATTTCTTAAGTCCATACTTCGAAAGTCGCAACTGATTCTACTAGTTCAGTAGAATCAATGGTGACACTCTCACTGCATCTTTTCTGACTTTATATGACATAGACCATCTAATATCATAATTAGTACAAAACTATTCTGACCTTATGTTTGCTGATTAAATTGTCCATGAGTAAGAAACTCGTTCTTAATATCTCAAAGATCACAAAGAATATGTTTCTAGAACCATCATATGGTCTAAACCATATCAAAATAATCTTTAATAATTACGATTAAAATGATATCTATAATCACACACAATACAGTATTCAATACGCCATCATCTTATGATGCATGAGATTGAGCATAAATTCTAATCAATCTCACTTTCGACAAAGGTATCATCCTTTACGAAAGATGAATACTATATATATACACTAAAGACATATTAACTGTCAAACAGTTATACTAACTGTTATACAGATAGTCTTAATGTGTCTTCTATTAGATTGTATCTAATATGCGACTAATGGAGTCTTTCACAAGTCTCTTAGTTTTATATCTTATATAAAACTTTGTATCAAATATAACAGAGACTGCTCTCACTACTTACATGAAGAAAAAAAGACTTAGGATATATAATGCTAGAAAGAAATTTGTACGCTGCCACTGACCCTACTAACAAATACGTATTCTTTATGCTTCGATAAAATCAGACAATCTGACTGATATCAAAATCAAAGAACACAGATTTCCGGAAAGCTTATCTGAGTCTACACTAGGTTCCATAAGCGTGTATATTAAACTGTGATCTTAGCAGAATACAAACTCTAATGGCCATTCTAGAATGAATTTCTTCAAACAAAGAAAACTCAACGGATCTCTTATTTAAGAAACCATTCAAGAATGCCCACTTTGCATTCTTTAGCCAAAATACACTGCTTAATTTCGATATTAACCAAAAGATTCTTAATTGTCCAATCAGTGCGACTGGAGAGAGATATTCTCAGAATCTATAATAGACTACTGAGGATAATCTTTCTCATTGTCATACTATAAAGGATAAACTTTTATCAAGCTCACTTTACTTTTGTTGTGCGAACTATTTGTATATTTTATGAACAATTCATAACGAAAGCTCTATCAAGTTCAAAACATGATCATAGTAAGCTATGAACAATCTCAGATTTATGGTTCAATGTTAACTTCCAAAATCGATATCAAATATCGCTCCCACTATAAGTTATAGGATAATTTTCTTCGATAAGAAAACATCAGAATCATTAAGTATCAAATACTTTGTTAATGATTCTGAAATCCTATTAGACTTATACAGAAGTTGTCTAACGGTCATTTCATCTTATTAATTACGTAGTTCCATTGCAGTTTATCATTCATACATTTGACTTCAATAAGTCAAATCTTTTCTGCAAACATCAACACCCAATGTCAACCACCAAGTAATAAAACAATTTTATTGCTCGGAAATGTTGTAAAGATATTCTATCAAATAAAATATAATTTTCCATTAAATAGAACAATTGATAAACCTTACTTGTACCTCTAAGGCGCAAGTACTTTCAATTATATAACAATTTATACAAAAGAAAGTTTCAAATCTCAAACTTTTCAAGATTCGAATTTTCAACTATACATATCATATATATAACTATAGGAACAAATGGAATCTAAATTAAAAAGATAAATTAGTGTTATAGGAGCATAACCCCATTAGTATTGAAAACTAATTCGGTGACACTCAATATCAACGAATCAAATCATATAAGATTCGATAACTACTCCCACTTACCAATTCCATCACAATGTAATCGTGGAAGTTTAATATTGAGTAAGAATCAAATTCATTAAATAACTTCAGAGCTAATTGCCTTAAATTCATGCATTTGATCAAATCATACATCTTCGATTAATTCAAAGACCCGTAATAAATTTCTAAAGATATAGTTTTCAGTACTACAGATAAAATATCTTTGAACTATTCAAAATATTCTATCCGAGTTTCATTAGAAACATATTAACAGTTCTTAAACAATTCAAGATGTTCAACATGTTCTCTATTAGAAACTCGTAACTAAGTTATGACAATTCATCAACTGAGTTTCGAAGTAAAGAAAACTCTACAAGGCAATTTCAAATTTATTAAACTACATACATCCAATGTATCAGTTTATAAATTTGTGGACCAATGATAATCATCAGTTAAATGAGATTTAATCACAACTTGAATACAATATTCATTAAATGGATAAGGATATGTGGTGTGAACTTGTGTCATACCATCCTTCACCATAAGGAACAAGCAGATAAAATCTCATAATGCACAGTTCTAAGTCATTTATATTTTTCCGAATATTTTTCTTAATGTTTATCTTTTCAATAATGGCACTACTAGTCGTATTAAAATATGTAACAACTGTTTATACAGAACAAGTAACTATCCAATAGTCACAAGTTCTGCTATCAAATATCAAAGCAGTCATTAAACATTATTTTAATTAACTAGACGGGAGATCATGTATCCAATACTTATAGTCGTCGTATTGTGAGAATCATAATTCTCTATACATAACTATATGTATCTCCTTTTTTTAAGCTTTATGATTTACGATCAATTATTCACAACGATTGTAAAATAATTGATTAGCAAACTGTGTCAGACACGTGACTTCTGAAAGTCACTAAAAGCTAAGAAATGTCATTATAAGACAAACAAACACTTAAGGGTTTTTCTTAATGCCAGTCAAGAATCTCGAGACATGAACCGATTCGTGTCAATTCTTACTGTTTAAGAAATAATTCTAACTAGACTAATATCCTAAAACAGATATCTATTTAGATTACCTAATCGTGACTTAGTAACTAAGTCACAAACCATCTCAATTTTCAAGAAAATTGGAACAATAGTTCCCGATGGTTTCAACTAATCTAACAATATCTAAGCCTACTGTCGTTCTAGAACCTATTCTTGAATAACACATGTTAGACAATTATGACCCATAGCGTCACTATTTGTAAAAGACATTATGGTTTTTTACAAATTAACTATTGACTAGGAAATTGCTATTTTATCATTTTGTAATTTTCATTACTTGAATATAAGTGATAAAATTCTTTATGGTTAGTTCCGGTTATAGATATAACAGTATCATCCATTAAGGTTTTATCATTAACACCTAATAAAATAGTCCTAGTATTACGAGACTGGACATCGATAATGCGAATAGACTAGTATTGCACTTGTGCCGTATGGGAGTATAACGGCATTTCTCATATATTTAAGCATTGGATACTTATAACAAGTGTATAGGTGTTGGTGATTATCTAGGTCCCAAGATCATTAAACAAGCATGATAAAGTGTTGAATACATCTCAAAGGAGTTGCGGAATACTCACATCGATCGGTTGAGACGATTGAAGACGAACAAAACCACATGATTTGGCCTCCAAAGCTCACGCCCATGTGTGCAGTCCACTGCTCACAGTTTCAGTTTTGGATCATCGTTTTGAGCTTCGAATCTTCGACGAACGATTCCCGGCTCAAGGGTAAGTGTCCCTAACACCTTCATATGTCTCTCGGGAGTGCTAGCTCTCTTGGATTTTGCCACAAAACCCTTGAAAATTGCTTCCAAAATTCGGCGACCCATGGCAAATCACTGCCATGGGCGTGAGAGAGAGAGAGTGAATGAGAGATGAATGTGTGTATTTTGGTTAGTCAAAATCATTTCCAAAATGCTTTATATATTTTCCAGAAAAAATACAAAAAACATTACCAATATTAAATAAATCAAAAGTAAATGCTTTACACCCACCAAACACAATTTCAACAACTTACATCAACTATTCATTCACTTTATTAAAGTGACATGTCTATCAATCAATCAATCACTCACATCAATCAATCAAATGTCACATCACTCAAAGTGACGTTTGATTTGACGCTTGATGTGACGAATGACTTGACGCTTGATGTGACTTGCGTGCCGCTTCGAATTCGAAATACGAATGCGCTCGCAATCACACTCGGGCTCGGGTTCGTTAATTCCAAATTAACGATTTATCCGTTGCGTCGTAATTAAATGATTACGCCTAGCGAATTCACTATTCACGTCGCTAACGAATTAATTCTAAATTAATTCGTTCGCCCGAATTAAAATCCAATTTCAATTCCGCGTCGAAATCCAATTTCGTTTAATATATCAAATATATTAATTTACCGATTAATTCCAAATTAATCGTTATCTCTCTTTTATTAATATTTTATCCTAGATAAAATATCTCCGAAATTAATCCTAGATTAATTTTCTCTCTCATCGAATTAATCCCAGATTAATTAAAGTGCGAGTCATACTTCATCGGTGTATCATTGGGACGCGACCCAAGAGATCCCCGGATATGTTGGCAGTAAATCGGGTCGTCGGACTATCCGAACACGTACGTACCAAGTACTACGTTTTACCGATTCACAAGACAAGGTTGGCTTCTAGCAAAGCGCCATGCCTACCCAATTCTCCGGAAATATTCTTACAGGAATATGTGATCTATATCAAGCGTAGTATACCGTAGTATTGCGTATTTCGATCCAGTATCGGACTGTCACGTGCTAGGCCTGGGGCTGGAGTTGTGTCTGCCCCGTACGAAGCACATGTCGGATGTCTGGTAACTAGTCTCTATAATCGGATATACATGACCTAGTCATAATATCCCGATGGCCGCGCAGCACTTAAGAGTACTAATACCGTATCCTACGTGACATCATCTCCACTATGACTGGAGTGATACTTCCGTCTTGACATCACACCCAATACTCTACGATTCTCAATATACCTAGTATCGGCGTACACAGAACCGGTTAAAGCCCTAGACGACCTCAACCAAAGTATATTGATTGTCGTAAGCATTAGCGGTGCAAGTCTCAGGTTAAGACCAAATACACCTACCCTGATGTCGGACTCCCATAGACACATAGTCAAACTACCAATGGGATTCCGAGGGGGTCTATCCAGAGCGAAGCTGTTTCCCGTACCGTCGTGTGAAACACACCTCCTACCACCGCACTTGCATAAGTATCCAATACTTAAGTATATGAGAACTACGCCGTTGTGCCCTCACAACGCGCACAAGTACGATACTAGTCTTTTACGTATTTATCGATGTCCAATCTCGATAATACTCTGACTAGGGATATTTAATGATTTATCCTTCGTTGATTGATACTGTCTCATATCATTCTCAATCAAGGAACAAATCATAAGGACCTCTCATCATTTATATATCTAAGGTGATCTAATCACAAATGATAAGAGTGCAATTTCCTTTGTCACATAGTTAATTTGTACAACAACACAATGATCTGTACAAATAGTGACGCTATGGGTCATAACTGTCCAACAATCTCCCACTTGGCCTATAGCCAGTCACTCAAGTGTTTAACACCCGAACTATGTACGGTTTGCTCAAATTGCTGAGAAAAGGTTTCGTCAGCGGATTTTCATGATTATCGTCTGATGCGATTTATACGATCATCACATCGCCACGATGTATGATCCGAACGAATCAGATGAATAGACGAAGTATATATCTGGATCGTTGATGAGACCATTAATTCTTTAGCCTGTGCTGACGCCTAGCTCAGCTGCTAACAGAAATATATCTAATCTAATTAGATTTATTATTGACCCAGATTGCTTCTATTGCTGCCTCAGCTGCTGCAATGATCCGTATTTGTTGTTTATTCGGTAACAGTATCTTGCTTGGAAGATTTCCAGCTCACTGTACCGTTATTCAAACTGTATAGTACCGTTTGCGACTTTCAGTCGTTTTATCGGTTTGGAAACTTGCAGTAGTGATCCCAGTCACTTCAAGTTCTCCTTCTCCACAGATTAAGACAGCATCCTTAGATCTCTAAGATTCTAATGGATGTTCTTAACATCAATCCAGTGACCATCATCTGGATTGGCCTGATTGTGAATCCATATGCTCAAAGCGTATGAGACACCAGGTCATGTACATTTTTCAATGTACAAGTTCTCGCAGAGTTTTAACAACTTAATCTATCTCAGTAGATCTTTATTCCTAGAATAAAGGTTGTTACTCCCAAGAATTCTACGGAGAATTTTCTCGAAAGCCAAGCTTTCACCGATTGTTTTATATGGGAATTTCATTTCCAAGAAATGACATATATTATCATTATTTTATTAAAGGACATTCTTGTCAGTGCGCTCCCACTAACCTTCTTATATACACAAGAATCATTTTCGTTTTGAATTAAATCATACACCATTATGATTACATCAAAACATTAATTCCAAGAACCTAATGCTTGCTTCAATCCATACGTGGATCGAATAACCTGCAAACCTTGTTTACTGGTTTTAGTACGACAAAATCGTCAAGATGTTATAAACATCCTCCAAAGGGTTTCCGTTTAAGGAAAGCGATTTTGATCATTAACTGACACATTTCATAAATGAAACGTGCAGCTACAGCAAGCATTTTCCAAATAGATTTGCCGTGGCAACAGGTAAAAGGTTGAACCGTAATCAACACAATGTTGATAACGATACCTTTCCGCTACAAGCCTAGCTTAGTACGTTGGTATGTTGCCATCCATGTATGTCTTCCTTGAAGACTTATGCTGTACCTATAGGCACAATGCCTTATGGTACATCAACTAGTGTCCAAACATAGTTGTTATACATGGAATCCATTTTGGACTCATGGCACTTTGCCATAACGGAAGTCGATACCTTGTATCACTCCTCATACGTAGTCGGTTGGTATACCTCAACAAGATTGACATCTTTATGAGGTGAGATCAGAAACACCCACAGGTTGTTTTCTGATTCTCTCCGATCTACGCGTTTCTTGTGTATACGAAGATTAATGGTATAGTTTCATCCTTGATGAACTATTTTTGTTCCATTAAGGACTTCATGCCAGAAACAGTATTACTCCGATTTTCATCGAGTTATACCGTCCTCCCACTGACCACTGCATATCGGTAATCCTCTAAGGAAGACCGCATGGCGAGCAACAATTACAATTGTTCTCTAGTGAGATGTATAAGTACTATACTTATGGTTTTCCCTAGGATAACCTATATTTGGCACTTATCCGATTTGGGTTCTTGTTTGGTATCATCCAAACGTAAGCCTAGCATACCCAAATCAAAAGGAGTGTGAAACCCAGTTTCTTTCCCGTTCATATCTAATATGAAGTCTGTCAAACAGAATTTACATGGAACCTTATTCAAAATAAGTTTTGCACTGTTTATGCTTATCTTTGAAGGAGAAAATAGCTCAGAGCGACTCATGATTAACCTTATCATGTCTAACAAAATTCGGTTTCTCCGTACGGACACACCGTCAAACTGACGTGTTCCAGGAGGAGTCCTCATTTGAAAGAATACTATACTCTTTCAAGTATATATCAAACTTATTGCTTAAGTATTTTCCATTACGGTCTTACCGTGACGGTTTAATACTTTAGCCGATCTGTTTGTTTATTTCGTGTCGAAACTCTAAAAGTTTCCGATTTGTGTTCTTTAAAAGAAACACATAACCATAACGTGATGCCACATTCGTTAAGGTCACGAAACATTCATTTCCCCATCTAGCCTAGCTAGATATGGGCCCACTTACTTCACTATGAATATGGTTATCAGATCGGTGGCACTTGCACTTTTACTAAGTAAATAGTGTTTTAGGTACCTTACCTAATAAACTAGATTCGTAGACTTTATTTGATCAGTCAAATCAGTCCTAGTACCCACTCTTCAAAAGTGTGGATATACGACTCTTGTTTAATTGTGTCCCAGACAACAATGCCACAAACAGTTTCATCTGATCAGATCAGTATGAGCTATTAGTTTGTCATATTATATGTTCGAGATCTTATTTATATTCAAAATATAAATACTGTTATTCACATCTAATGTGTTTATCTCAATATCATCTTTATATAATAAAACACTTCATTGTTCTAGAATATAAAGGTTCATCCGCAACAGATTGAACACTGATAGAGAGATAATGTTTCTAGTCAAACTAGTTACATTATAACAGTTTCCTAATTTAGGTACATACCCGAAGGTAGTTCCTAAACTTAGGTATCTATGGTCGAAACAGCGACTTTCGTCCCGTTTCCGATTCGCAGATTAACCTCAGCTTGAAGTCAGTATCCTGCTCACAGCAGATTCTGAACATCAATACATATTTTTATGTACCATACTAAGCATTTTAAAATCCAATTTTAATACTAGTAATGGACATAATATTGACAAACATTCTTAAAGTCAGAGCCTTGCCCTTTCTTTAATTCCTTCGTGTCTGCCATATCCAAACGACAGCCACTTCGGGATATGTCCTTTATCTTCCCAGAAGATAATAACGATATTGCCTTTACCCTTTTCAATATTTCAGAAGTCTTTGGCCAAGCCTTGGATTTCTAGAATATTGACGTAAAGTGCGCCTTGCGCTACTTAACTAATTGCAAAGTTTGACTTCGTCTCCTTGAGATTAGTCATTAATTCTCCAAGAATTATTAATTGCAAATTTAATACTTCTTAAATCTAAACATAGATTTATTACAAGTATTTGAATTAAGCACTTTAAGTCATCATCACATAATACTTCCAAAGATTATGCTCTACTATTTGCTTAATTCTGGTTTAGGCATAATAGGTTATTTTATCCAATAAAGTAACTTATTATTTATTTCCAGGACCATCCTGAAATTTCATTCCCAATTTGAAAATTTAAACCATTTAAATATTATAATCCAAGATTATATTTAAATGTCCAACTTTCAATATTTCTTGATTTTAATAGTCCAACTATTTAATCAATTATTTCCGGTACTATTTATTATAATGATTATAATAATCCAATTATTCAATCAACTATAATATTAATTCAATTATATTGATTACTATAATCCAATTATAAAATCAACTATTTATTGAATTTATTTGAATATAGTCAAACTATATTAATTAAAACAACATTAAATATTAGTTGAACTAGTGATATTAATGTTTGAGCGTGTATGGCGAGTAATTGAACGAATATTGCAAATTCAATTCTTTTCTTGCCTCCCACTATTTTTCGGCGAGCCTCTAACCCTCTGTCGAGTACTCGGGAAACCGTGTTTCCTAGTGGGCTAGGATCCCGTTAAATGTCACACAATCTTGACTTTGGCCAACAAATTGTATGATAATTAACTAGGTAGATCTCTAAGATCAATTGGATCCAATCCAATTCCTAGGTCCGGTAGGTGGACATCCAAGTCCGAAACATATATCGTATATATGCCTTATATCCAATATGTACCCTAACCGTTTTCCTCTGAATCAACTAGGCCTTGGCTTTGGCACAACAAACCTAATGATCCCAGTCAAGCGCGACCCATTGACCATGGAAAGCTTCGTAATCAATGTCGAGTGACAAGAAGCGGTCTTGACTTTGGCCAACAAACCACAACTTGGACAAGACACCGATATGGAACAAAACTCTCGTGATTCAAACACATCTTCGACGGACAAAGGGCTTGACTTTGGCCAACAACCCAATGCCAATCTCGGATCTTGAGTAAGAAACACTCAATGGAAGGAAAAACGCATGATATTGAGCGAGGGTTTTTCGCGTGCAAATTGGCTACCAATTTATTATCTTTGTTAAGGTCTCATCATCATACACCCTTAAACATGCATTCTAAATACATAATAAAGCGCATATGAAAATAAATAATAATGATATGCGGATGGATACTTAACACATTGATCCTAGATCAAATCTCTCCCTTTCTCTCTCTCAAGCTAGCACTTGTATTACTTCTACCCGTTACACTACACTTCTAAAGAAACCTCATTTACATTGAGGGGAATAGGTGAGAAGAGAATACAAAGAGAATAGAGGTGAAAAGGCTGGACACGCAGGTCCAATTTAATAAATCAAATTTATTACAACAATTTCCAAAATTGCCCTACCCGACTAATATCCATCCGATATACATTATTCATTCATCACAACCATGTATTCACACAAAGCATGTTATCAATCAATCTAATCAAATTAATTAATCTGATAATTAGTGATCATCCAATGTTCAAACAACGATTTGATTTTGTGCGAGTCAAACTCGTTTTTGCGAATAAGTACTCAAAGTACGAATTCTCGAATTAAATTAAACTACGTCATTAAATCCAATTTAATATGCATTCAATTCTAATTCGTTATTTAATTCCAAATTAAATATTACACTTTAATAATAAACCTTTTACGACTTAAATTCCAAATTAATCGTAACGCGTCTCAAAGACCGATTAACGTCCAACGTCAATTCAATTAAAGTCTAATGGGCTTTTAATTGATTTCTTAAGGCGTGGACTTTTGGTCAACTCGGGTCAAACCGAATAACCAAAATCCAATCCGGGATTGACCCCATAAGCCCATAAATCAATCTTGGCCCATTAGGCCCAATTAAACTTTAAAGGTTCATTAAGTCGCAATTGGGCTTAACGGAAGTGGTTTTGGGCCCAATTGGATCCAATCCATTTGGCCTAAACCAACTTTGTACAACAAAGCCCAATAAGCCCATTTACAACTTTAAAAGCCCAAATCCAATTCAAGGCCCAATTAATTAAATTCATAAAATCCAATTTCATAATCTAATTAACCTAAAGTGCTTATGATGATTAATCACCTAAATCGATATTTCCGAAACATCAAATAGTCTAATTAATCATGCTTAACATCATCATCACATGTCCAACACATTAAAAAAATCAAACCCATTTACATGCTTCTAAGTCTCGGCCAAGGAAGGTAATTTTGTCCGATTTGAATTCAATCCGATTAATTACACAATCGACAACGAATTAACTTCCCGAATGATTTCATACACATCTAATGTTCATAAAATCAAAATTCCAAGACTTAAAGGGCATTATCCATTCGGCCAAGGTGTGGAATTTAGGGTTTTTGTTCAATTTAAAATTAAATCCAATTCCAATCATCTCAATTAACATCATCCAAGATGATTCCAACTCATCAAATGAACCAAAATCAAAAAATTCCATGGATTCCAAATCCTAATCACATTCGGCCAAGTTAAAATTTGGGGAAAAGGGGAAAATTATTCCAAATTAATTTCAACAAATTGATCCAACCAATATGCAATAAACATGTTATAAGCATACTCAAACAATCAATTCTTTCAATCATGCTCAAAACAAATTTACCCAAATTTTTAAGCCCTAAAATTTCATGCTTGCACCTAGGCTCTGATACCATTGTTGGTGATTATCTAGGTCCCAAGATCATTAAACAAGCATGATAAAGTGTTGAATACATCTCAAAGGAGTTGCGGAATACTCACATCGATCGTTTGAGACGATTGAAGACGAACAAAACCACATGATTTGGCCTCCAAAGCTCACGCCCATGTGTGCAGTCCACTGCTCATGTTTTCAGTTTTGGATCATCGTTTTGAGCTTCGAATCTTCGTCGAACGATTCCCGGCTCAAGGGTAAGTGTCCCTAACACCTTCATATGTCTCTCGGGAGTGCTAGCTCGCTTGGATTTTGCCACAAAACCCTTGAAAATTGCTTCCAAAATTCGGCCAACCCATGGCAGTTCACTGCCATGGGCGTGAGAGAGAGAGAGTTGGATGGAGAAGATGAAATGTGTATTTTGTTAGTCAAAAGCATTTCCAAAATGCTTTATATATTTTCCAAGAAAAAAATACAAAAAACAATTACTAAATGATTAAATAAATCAAAAGTAAATGCTTTACACCCACCAAACACTATTCAACAACTTACATCAACTATTCATTTCACTGTATTAAAGTGACATGTCTATCAATCAATCAATCACTCACATCAATCAATCAAATGTCACATCACTCAAAGTGACGTTTGATTTGACGCTTTGATGTGACGAATGACTTGACGCTTGATGTGACTTGACGTGCCGCACTCGAATTCGAAATACGAATACGCTCGCAATCACACGGGCTCGGGTTCGTTAATTCCAAATTAACGATTTATCTGTTGCGTCGTAATTAAATGATTACGCCTAGCGAATTCACTATTCACGTCGCTAACGAATTAATTCTAAATTAATTCGTTCGCCCGAATTAAAATCCAATTTCAATTCCGCGTCGAAATCCAATTTCGTTTAATATATCAAATATATTAATTTACCGATTAATTCCAAATTAATCGTTATCTCTCTTTTATTAATATTTTATCCAGATAAAATATCTCCGAAATTAATCCTAGATTAATTTTCTCTCTCATCATTGAATTAATCCCAGATTAATTAAAGTGCGAGTCATACTTCATCGGTGTATCATTGGGACGCGACCCAAGAGATCCCCGGATATGTTGGCAGTAAATCGGGTCGTCGGACTATCCGAACACGTACGTACCAAGTACTACGTTTTACCGATTCACAAGACAAGGTTGGCTTCTAGCAAAGCGCCATGCCTACCCAATTCTCCGGAAATATTCTTACAGGAATATGTGATCTATATCAAGCGTAGTATACCGTAGTATTGCGTATTTCGATCCAGTATCGGACTGTCACGTGCTAGCCTGGGGCTGGAGTTGTGTCTGCCCCGTACGAAGCACATGTCGGATGTCTGGTAACTAGTCTCTATAATCGGATATACATGACCTAGTCATAATATCCCGATGGCCGCGCAGCACTTAAGAGTACTAATACCGTATCCTACGTGACATCATCTCCACTATGACTGGAGTGATACTTCCGTCTTGACATCACACCCAATACTCTACGATTCTCAATATACCTAGTATCGGCGTACACAGAACCGGTTAAAGCCCTAGACGACCTCAACCAAAGTATATTGATTGTCGTAAGCATTAGCGGTGCAAGTCTCAGGTTAAGACCAAATACACCTACCCTGATGTCGGACTCCCATAGACACATAGTCAAACTACCAATGGATTCCGAGGGGGTCTATCCAGAGCGAAGCTGTTTCCCGTACCGTCGGTGAAACACAACCTCCTACCGCACTTGCATAAGTATCCAATACTTAAGTATATAAGAACTACGCCGTTGTGCCCTCACAACGCGCACAAGTACGATACTAGTCTTTTACGTATTTATCGATGTCCAATCTCGATAATACTCTGACTAGGGATATTTAATGATTTATCCTTCGTTGATTGATACTGTCTCATATCATTCTCAATCAAGGAACAAATCATAAGGACCTCTCATCATTTATGTATCTAAGGTGATCTAATCACAAATGATAAGAGTGCAATCTCCTTTGTCACATAGTTAATTTGTACAACAACACAATGATCTGTACAAATAGTGACGCTATGGGTCATAACTGTCCAACAATAGGAGGTCTGTTTACCGATGGTACGGAAACAACTTCACTCCGGATAGACCTGTTAGTTTTGTTTCTAGGTCCCATATCAAACACAATGAAAACAATGTTGAACACACCAACGGGAGATGCGGAATACTCACATCGGTCGGTTGAGTCGATTTGAAGACGAATGAAGCCAAAGCCCACTGCCATCAACAGCCCACTGCATGCAGTTCACTGCCCACCATTTCAGAATTTAAACTGAGAAACGGAGCTCCAAGCTTCGTCCAACGGATCCCGGCTCATTGGTGAACCTCCCTACCACCTTTGCATGTCTCGTAAGTGTGCTAGCACTTGAGTTTTTGCACAAAACCCACTATGCCTCCCTTGAAGTCACGGTTTTTGCAAAGTAAAACCAGTGAGCTTTTGCCCCTTGGGCGTGAGAAAGAGAAGGAATGGAGAGAGATGAAAAGTGTTGACTTATGAAATGATTTACCAAAAATTGCTTTATATATTTCCAAATATAATAAGCATTTCATTTAAATTGTCAAACAAAATAAATGGTAAAACAATTACACATCCTCCATCACTATTCCAACCACACCCCATCAACTATTCATAGTCACTTTATTAAAGTGATTGATGGTGTCATTCACTTAATCAATCAATCATATCAATCAATCAATCATCACATCACTCAAAGTGACGTTTGATTTGACGCTTGATGTGACGAATGATTTGACGCTTGATGTGACTTGCGTTGCCGCACTCGAATTCGAAATACGAATGCGCTCGCAATCACACTCGGGCTCGGGTTCGTTAATTCCAAATAACGAATTTTCCGTCGCGTCGTAATTAAATGATTACGCCTAGCGAATTCACTATTCACATCGCTAACGAATTAATTCTAAATTAATTCGTTCGCCCGAATTAAAATCTAATTTTAATTCCGCGTTGAAATCTAATTTCGTTAAATATATCGAATATATTAATTTAATCGATTAATTCCGAATTAATCGTTATCTCTCTCTAGACGATATTTTATCCTAGATAAAATATCTCCGTAATTAATCCCAGATTAATTTTCTCTCTCTTCTTTATAATCCCAGATTATTTAAGAGTGCGAGTCATACGTCATCGGTGGATTATCGGGAAGCGACCCATGAGATCCCCGGATAAGTTGGCAGTAAATACGGTCGTCGGAGTATCCGAATCACGTACGTACCAAGTACTACGTTCTACCGATTTACGAGACAAGGTGAACTCCTAGCAAAGCACCAAGTCTACCCAATTCTCCGGACATATCCATCTAAGAATATTAAGATCTGTATCAAGCGTAGTATACCTAAGTATTGTGCATATCGGCCCAGTATCGGATAGTCACGTGCTAGGGCTGGGCTGGATTAGTGTCTACCCCGTCCGAACCACATGTCGGATGTCTGGTAACTAGTCTCTATAATCGGATATATATATGACCTGTTTCATAATATCCCGATGGCTGGCCAGCACTTAAGAGCACTAATACCGTATCCTACGTGACATCATCTCTAGTATGACTGAAGTGATACTTCCGTCTTGACATCACACCCAATACACTACGACTCTCTGATAAACCCAGAAGTGGTGTACGCAGAACCGGTTAAAGCCCTATACCACCAAGACCAAAGTCTATCGATTATCTTAAGTATTAGCGGTGCAAGTCTCAGGTTAAGACTATACACACCTACCTTGATTTCGGCCTCCCATAGACACTTAGTCATAATACCAATGGGATTCCGAGGGGTCTATTGTAGGAGTTTTTCAAGGTCCCAAGATCAAAACTCAAGCATGAATCATAAGTGAATACAACGACGGAAGTGCGGAATACTTACATCGAGCGGTTGAGCGACGATTTGGGCAACAAAATTCGAATTTTCCTCACTGTTTTGGAGGCAGTGGACTGCTGTGAACAGTGACATGCGCCCCTTGTCTTCAAATTTTGAAGCTCCAAGCTTCACCGAATGGCTTTCCGGCTCATGGGTTAACTTCCCTATCACCTTCGCATTGTACTCGGAGTGTGCTAGCACTCTTATTTTGCCACAAAACACACTTGCTTCCCCTTTATTTTCTTTGTGTTTCACGGCAATTCACTTCCTAAAAGAAACAGAAAATGGCGTGAAGAGAGGAGAGGAGAAGAAGATGAGAGAGAGGAGGGAAAATGAAAAAGTGATTCACCAAATGTGTGTATACGGTTTTGCTTTGGATTTATGCATCAAATGCATATGAATTTCATTTGAAATTCATTTCAAAGCAATTTGACTTTATGTCAACAACACACATCACTTTCAATCAACAAGTCACATCACATCACTTTTCAAACATCAATCAATCCAATCAATTGTCACATCACTCAAAGTGACATGATTTGACGCTTGATGTGACGCTAGATGCGACTAGCGATTTGACGCTTGATTTGACGTGCCGCACTCGAATTCTAAATACGAATGCGCTCGTAAAAATCTCAGGCTCGGGTTCGTTAATTCCAAATTAACGAATTTTTCGTTGCGTCGTAATTAAACGATTACGCCAAGCGAAATCACTATTCATGTCGCTAACGAATTAATTCTAAATTAATTCGTTCACCCGAATTAAAATCTAATTTTAATTTCGCGTCGAAATCCAATTTCGATTAATATATCAAATATATTAATTTCTCGATTAATTCCAAATTAATGTTTCTCTCTCTTTAATCGTTATTTTATCCTAGATAAAATATCTCCGCAATTAATCCCAGATTAGTTTTCTCTCTCATCTAATTAATCCCAGATTAATATAAGTGCGAGTCATACGTCATCGGTGAATCTTTGGGAAGCGACCCATGAGATCCCCGGATATGTTGGTAGTCAAATCGGTCGTCGGACTATCCGAACACGTAAGTACCTCGTACTACGTTTATACCGATTTACAAGACAAGGCTGGCTTCTAGCAAAGCACCATGTCTATCCAATTCTCCGGAAACATCCTTACAGGAATAAGGATCTATATCAAGCGTAGTATACCCGTAGTATTGTGCATATCTGTCTAGTATCGATAATCACGTGCTAGGGCTGGGGCTGGATAAGTGTCTGCCCCGTCCGAAGCACATATCGGATGTCTAGTAACATAGTCTCTATAATCGGATATTCATGACCTGGTCACAATATCCCGATTGGTTGCGCAACACTCAAGAGCACTAGTACCGTATCCTGCGTGACATCATCTCCAATATGAATGAAGTGACACTTCCGTCTTGACATCACACCCAATACTCTACGACTCTCTGATAAACCCAGAAGTGGTGTACACAGAATCGGTCAAAGCCCCCTACCACCAAGACCAAAGTTTATCGATTATCGTAAGTATTAGCGATGCAAGTCTCAGGTTAAGACTATACACACCTACCTTGATTTCGGCCTCCCATAGACACATAGTCATAATACCAATGGGATTCCGAGGGGTCTATCCAGAGCGAAGCTGTTTCCCGTACCATCGGTGAAACACGACCTCCTATCGCACTTGCATAAGTATCCAATACTTATATATATGAGAACTATGCCGTTGTGCCCTCACAACGCACACAAGTGCAATACTAGCCTATTCCGCATTATCGATGTCCAGTCTCGATAATACTACGGCTAGGGATATTTAATGATTAATCCTTCATGGACTGATACTGTCTCATATCATCTCAATCCAGGAACTAATCATGGTGACCTCTCTTCATTTATATATCTATGGTGATCTAATCACAAATGATGAGAGTGCAATTTCCTTATTACATAGTTAATTTGCTACAACAACACAATGTTCTGTGCAAATAGTGACGCTATGGGTCTTTTTGTCCAATAATCTCCCACTTGGCACGTAGCGAGTCACTCAAGTGTCCTACACCCGAACTATGTACGGTTCGCTCAAATTGTGAGGAAAGGTTTTCGTCAGCGGATTTGTTTGATTATCATTTAACGCGTTTATACGATCATCACATCGCCACGATGTATGATCCGAACGAATCAGATGATATAGAAGTATATATCTGGATCGTCGATGAGACCATTAATTCTTTAGCCTGTGCTGATTCCTAGCTCAGCTGCTAACAGAACTGTATCTAATCTAATTAGATATGTATCGACCCAAATGACTTCTATTGCTGCCTCAGCTGCTGCATTAACCCGCATTTGTTGTTTATGCGGTAACAGTATCTTGCTAGGAAGATTTCCAGCTTACTGCACCGTTATTCAAACTGTATAGTACCGTTTGCGATTTTTAGTCGTCTTTGTCGGTTATAGGAAACTTGCTACAGTGATCCCAGTCACTTCAAGTTCTCCTTCTCCATAGACTAACAGCATCCTTAGTTCTCTAAGATACTAACGGATGTTCCTAACATCAATCCAGTGACTATCACTCGGATTACCTGTTTGTGAATCCATATGCTCAAAGCGTATGATACACCAGGTTTTGTACAATTTTTCAATGTACGGTTCCACGGAGAGTATTTCGAAAGCCAAGCTTTCGCCGACATTTATTTTATGGGAATATCATTTCCAAGAAATGACGTATTATCATTATTTTATAGGACAGCCACTGTCAGTGCGCTCCCACTAACCCTCTTATTTACACAAATCATTTTTCATTTTTGAATTAAATCATACACCATTATGATTACATCAAAATGATAATTCCAAGAACTTATGCTCGCGTCAGCAAGCATCATCCAAATGGATCTACCGTGGCAATAGGTAAAAGGTTGAATCGTAATCAACACAATGTCGATAACGATACCTTTCCGTTAAAAGCCTAGCTTTATACGTTGGTATATTGCCATCCATGTACGTCTTCCTTGAAGACTTATAGTACCAATAGGCACAATGCCTTGTGGTACATCAACTAGTATCCAAACTTGTTGATATACATGGAATCCATTTCGGACTCATGACACTTTGTCATAATAGGGAGTCGATACCTCGTATCACTTCCTTTGTTCTCGTGTATTCGAAGATTAAGGGTATAGTTTCATCCTTGATGAACTATATATGTTCCATTAAGATTCAGTGCCTAGAACAGTATTACTCCGATTTTCATCGAGTTATACTATCCTCCCACTTACCACTGCATATCGGTATTCCTCTTAGGAAAACCGCATGGTGAGCAACAATCTAATTGTTCT